>CAMRHE010000592.1:0-205000 GCA_947044405.1 Leptodactylus fallax
CATCCTCCGGGCGCACGCTGCAGCGCAGGAGGCGTGCCCGGTTGTGATTCCTTCATTTGGGTTTTTCTTGTATTGTCTGAACACTGTCCTATTCCCTCACCTCCTTAATTGATTTTCCACCACACCTTCTCCTTCATCTTGCTTCCCCCTGCTCCACTAAGAGTTAATTTTAGTCCTACCTTTGTGATTGTCAGCCTATCCTCCTATCAAGTCTGGGGCGGGTTCTTTCTCCCTATTTATTGTTTGCTCACTTTTCCATTGGCGCCTGCTATTGCATTTCGCTTACTGGCTATACTCCTTGTTCCTTGTTACCTGCTCTTCTGATTTTCTGACCACTGGCTTACCTTTGACTTCTCTTGGATTGTGATTTTGTACTGCATTGCTTGTTTGTTACCGACCCCTTGGCTAGCTGACCTCCCTTTTGTTGTTGTGCGTCCTGTCTGCGTTCTGTGTTATCACTTATTATAAGGAGGGACTGTCGACTGGTTGCTGGCTGTCACCTAGGACAGATCGGGCAAGTTAGCCAGGGACAGTGGGGGATTCAGCTTAGGGTCCACTGTCTTGTTGTGCCCCTCCCCCCTAAGTTCTCCAGCAGTTACTGGGGAATCGCTCCACTAGTGAATCCCTTACAGAATAGCAGGCCGTAAAAAAAAAAAACTTGAACCCTTCTACTCATTATTGGCATGGCTTCTATTCAGGACCTTGTGACTCGAATGGAGGGTTTGGCAGGTTTGGTGTCTGGAGCTGGCCAGTCAGGTACACACTCACCCAGAATCAAGCTGAGGCCGCTGCTACACCACCTACTGTATTTCCCTTCCCAGGGTTAAAATGTTACTCCCGGATAGGTCTTCAGGGGCCCGAGGTAAATTTGAGATGTTCAGGAATCATGTCTGCTGTAATTTCGGGTCAACCTCATGCGTTGCAGTCTCAGATGGTGGGGTGGTCATTTCTCTCTTACAGGGGATCCACAGACTTGGGCCCTTTAAACTCCCCCCTGAGGCAGAGGAGTGGACAGATCTGGAAAAAAATTTTAAGTCTTTGGGGGCTATTTACGCCAAGCCTGATCAAATTGGACTTCCCGAGTCCCAACTTCTTACCCTCCACAAGGTAAACTATCCGCTGAAACTTATTGCTCTGAGTTTCGGAAGTTGAGTATAACAGCAGGTTGGTGTGACTCCGCTTTTAAAGCTCTTCGGGAACAGTGCCTGAATGATTCAGTGAAGGATATCTGGGTAGGTCACCCTGATCCCCTACCTTAGAAAAGGCCATGACTGGCCATTCGCATTGACAGGAGACTCCAGGACAGACGTAAAGAGAGGGTGGGGGATTGGTCCCACTAAGTCTTCTGTCTATCCCTCTCTTTCTGTTAAAAAATCTGTTTCTCCTTCTGTCACCCCTGGAGATGAGCCTATGCAGTTGGGAGCGCTGGATACCAAGGCTAGACGGTGAATATCGTCTCCGGAATCATCTCTGTCTGTATTGCGGCAAATTGGGTCATCTCATCCGAGACTGTTCCATCAAACCAGCACACCAGCGGAAAACTCCAGGGCCTGAGTGGTATTCAGAAGAACCACTCAGGCAGTCAGGTATCTTCTAAAAAATCTCACAAATTGATGTTACCTGTGTCTCTGTCCTTTGGGGGCAGATCTGTTTCTGGGCTGTACCTAGTAGATTCTGGGGCTGCCACTAACTTTGTTAAATTTTCGTTTGTTTCTCCTTACGTATTGAACTTGTCATTAGATAACCTCTGTTGGTTACTGGGGCGGATTTTACTCCACTGGCCAGGAGTAAAAGTCCGTTTTAAAAAACCCCCTTACTCTCCTTGCAAGTGGGCTCCACACATACGGAGCTCATAAGTTTTTTTTTGTTATGGAGGATCTCTGCCTGATATTATTTTAGGGATTCCCTGCTGTGACCTCCTTAACCCTACCTTTGATTGGCCCAAAAAAGTGTTAGTGAAATGGGGGAATCAGTGCTCCTCCCATTTTATTGCTTTGCATGCCTCCGATTGTCTCAGTGAGGAGACGATTCTTTCCTGAATTTCTGTCTGATTTTCATGTTTTTTATGCTAAAGCAGCTGAAGTTTTACCGCCGTGATAGAGCTCAGCGATTGAAAACCTTCCGACTCCAAATACCCTAAAGGAAGGATCTTCAATCTTTCTGCTCCAGAACGTGAGGCTATGCGGGATTACACTCTGTGATGGTCTTTCTTAAAGGTCACATCCATCCATCTCAGTCTCCCATGGGGGCTGGGTTCTTTTTGTTGAAAAGAAAGATGGCGGACTGCGACTCATGCATTGATTACCGAGAATTGAATAAAATTACGGTTAAAAATCAGTACCCTCTTCCGCTGATCACTGATGTTTTCAATCAGATTGTGGGTGCCCGCTGGTTTTCTAAAATTGACCTCCATGGGGCATACAATCTGATCCGGATTAGAGAAGGAGATGAATGGAAAACTGCATTGAACACCCCGAAGGTCACTTTGAATATTTGGTAATGCCCTTCGGGTTGTGTAATGCACCCGCAGTATTTCAACATTTTGTTAATGATATCTTTCGAGACTTGCTCGGTCGTTATGTGGTTGTCTACCTGGATGATATTCTAGTGTTCTCTCCTGATGGGGCCACACATATTGAGCATGTTAGGAGTGTTTTGCTACTGTTGTGTCAAAACTGTCTCTTTGCCAAACTGTCCAAATGCCTGTTCAGAGTCCAATGGTCACCTTCTCGGTTACGTTATTATCCCGATTCTTTTTGTATGGATCCACGAAAGTCACGGCTATTAATAACTGGGAACGCCCCGTCCAACCTTAAAGCCCTGCAACGTTTCTTGGGTTTCTCCAACTATTATCGAAAATTTATTAAGCAATCTCTCTTATAGAGAGAAGCCATTGACGGATCTCACAAAGAAAGGTGCCGATTTGACCAAATGGACTCCGAGTGAACAGGCTTTTGTACATCTCAAGAAATGTTTTGTTGAGGTTCCTGTATTAGTACCACCAGACTATGATCGCCCATTTATTATTGAGGTTGATGCCTCTGAAGTGGGAGTTGGTGCCGTGTTGCCCAGGGCTCTGAAAATTTTACGTGTTTGCAACCTGTGGCCTTCTTCTCGAGGAAATTCTCTCCTACGCAGCGCAATTATGACATTGGTAATCGAGAACTCCAGCCATTAAATGGGCATTCGAGGAGTGGAGACATTTCCCCCGAGGGGGCCAAACAACAGATCACAGTATTCACCGATCATAAGAACCTACTATATCTGGATAACGCTAAGCGACTGTCTCCTATGCAGCTCCGCTGGGCGCCTATTCTTCACACGTTTTAATTTCATGGTGACTTATCGTCCAGGCTCTAAAAATGTACGGGCTGATGCCCTGCTTCACAGTTTTGGTCCCAGCGATGCCCCTAAGGCTGTCCCAGATAAAATCTTGTCTCCGGAGTAGTTCTCATTATTACTCCTGATCTTACCCTGTGCAATACTCCCACTGGGAAACTATTTGTACCTCCAAATCTTCGTCTTCGTGTTTTGGAGGAAATCTACTGTTCTACCCTAACGGACATCCCGGTTCGCTGGGACTAAATACCTTCTCTCCCGCTCTTACTGGTGGCCTTCCTGGTCTCGAGACGTATGTGAATTTGTTGCTGCCTGTGAGACATGTGCTAGGATGAAGACTCCTAGAGATTACCTGAGGGCCTTCTTCATCCCCTTCCTATACCTAAGAGACCATGGTTCCATTTGTCAATGGACTTTATTACTGATTTTGCCTTGTTCCCAAGGGAAGACTGTGATTTGGGTTGTTTAGATAGATTCTCCAAAATGTGTCATTTTGTACCCCTAAAGAAATTCCAAGTGCTCCACGTCTAGCCTCGCTCTTTATTAATCACATACTCCGCTTGCATGGTGTACCGGAAAAATATTGTATCTGATCGGGGTGTACAATTTGTCTCTAGATTCTGCAAGGAATTTTATGGTCGTCTATGGGTCTCTCTGTCTTTCTCTTCCGCGTTCCACCCTGAGACCAATGGCCAGACAGAGAGATTCAACCAAACTTTGGAACAGTACTTAAGGTGTTTTGTGTCTGATGCTCAAGAAAATGGAGAACCTTTCTTCTCTAACAGAGTTTGCACAAATAACAGGGTTAACGTCACCACTAAATGTCTCCGATTTATTGCAACTATGGTTTTAACTCCAGGTATTCCTCTCTCCGTAGCACCGAGTCTGTTAATCCCACCGCTGAACAGACTTTAATCAGCCACTGTGCATTGTCTGGGCCCAGGCTCGTCTGAGCCTGGCTAAAGCCCAAGAATATCAAAAACGGCAGGCAAATAAAAGATGCTTACCTGGCCCTGAATACAGAGTGGGAGATAGAGTCTGGCTTCCACTAGGAACTGCGTCTTAGAGTTCCTTCGGAAAATTGCACCACGTTACATTGGGCCCCTATGTCATTTCTGAACTCATAAACCCATATCTTTTAAATTACAACTTCCAAGTTCTTTTCGTATCCACAACGTCTTCCACAAGTCGCTTTTGAAGAAGTATATCTCCCCTGTCCTTACTTCTTCCAGTCCACCTGCGCAGGTGGTGGTCCAAGGGGAACTAGAATATGAAGTAGAAAAAATTCTGGATTCCCGTCGGGTGCAGAATGCTGTTCAGTACCTCGTGCACTGGAAGGGTTATGGCCCGGAAGAGCGAACGTGGGTTTCTGGTAAGGACCTACATGCGCCACGTTTGATTAATCTCTTTCATTGCCAGAACCCTTCGAAAACCTGGTCCATCTGGCGAGGGTCCAAAGGCCCCTCGTAAAGGGGGGTACTGTAACATCCTTGCCTGTCCAGGCTTAGGCACCATCCTCCGGGCGCATGCTGCGGCGCAGGAGGCGTGCCCGGTTGTGATTCCTTCATTTGGGTTTTTCTTGTATTGTCTGAACACTGTCCTATTCCCTCACCTTCTTAATTGATTTTCCACCACGCCCTTCTCCTTCACCTTGCTCTCCCCTGCTCCACTAAGAGTTAACTTTAGTCCTACCTTTGTGATTGACAGCCTGTCCTCCTATCAAGTCTGGGGCGGGTTCTTTCTCCCTATTTATTGTTTGATCACCTTCCCATTGGCGCCTGCTATTGCATTTCGCTTACTGGCTATACTCCTTGTTACCTGCTCTTCTGATTTTCTGACCACTGGCTTACCTTTGAATTCTCTTGGATTGTGATTTTGTACTGCATTGCTCGTATGTTACCGACCCCTTGGCTAGCTGACCTCCCTTTTGTTGTTGTGCGTCCTGTCTGCGTTCTGTGTTATCACTTATTATAAGGAGGGACTGTCGACTGGTTGCTGGCTGTCACCTAGGACAGATCGGGCAAGTTAGCCAGGGACAGTGGGGGGGATTCAGCTTAGGGTCCACTGTTTTGTTGTGCCCCTCCCCCTAAGTTCTCCAGCAGCTACTGGGGAATCGCTCCACTAGTGATTCCCTTACAGGAGTCCTGGTCATTGTATTGTGTTCCATCTCTTGCTCCTTCTGACATGTTGCAGACCACAGAGGAAGCAGGAGCTGTGAGGCAGATGGAGACTGACTGTCCCAGTTTCTCAGTCCATCATGGGATACAGAACATAGGCCATCCCTCCACCAACAGGATGCCGTCCTTTGACTATGCCAAAGTATATCAAATCAAATTGATACAATAATAATTTTAAACAACGGAAAAGTTTACTAGCTTCATTGACTTCTAATACTAAAATGTTCATATTATATACATGTATTTCACCTTTCTCTGCATACAGAGTGGGCTATGACCAAAAATAGATGTCACCACTTAATAGAGTAAGAGCAAATTACTTTTACATGACACTCACATATATAGTATAATATGATGTATACATATAGTATCATGTTCACAATATCATAATCAGGACTATTTTATAAACAAGATAAGATTTCAAAGGTGGCTTATTGTGAATGTCTAAAAACTTGGGTTGAACAGCTGTTACTACGTCTCAAGTGCTATTTTGTGCACCCTGTACATTTTCTATAGAGGTTACTTTTGTACACTGACAACTGGTAATGGTATTTTGATTTTTGGACTTATTTGCATGATCGTATTATACGGTTTATCCTTGTAAATTTAGTCTAGAAATATTTCTAGAACTAGGTGACACTAATCTGATCAGACAGATTTCTTCTATGTGACTTTATTCTTTGATTTAGCCCCATTTGTTTTACACTAGCTATGTACCTGGACATCTTCAGGTCTCTGATGCTTTCTGGCTATATCTAATAAGTTTGTAGCTTCAAATAGTGACTTATCTGATGTAACTGCAAGAGTGAAAGGATCCAGAATTTTAATTTCTTTTCTCACTATAGATGGAGAGTTCATATTTTCATTAACAGCTTTATATATCCTCTCAAATTGAGACACACATGCCAATTTTTATTTAATTCAGAATTTCAGATGTTGGCATGCTGTCACCTCTAGCACACCAGAGTAATTTATTTAATCTGTCTACATCACTATCCTGTACCAAATTATTTGACTCATTGTTGTAAGACAATTTTACAGATAAACATCTAGAAAGGTTTGCAGGAAGCCAGATTCTAAACAAGTGATTTTTCTGTTGAATAGATAAGTCAAATTTATCTGCATAACTTTTAAAAATTTCTGCACACATGGATATGTACATCATATGTGGGAATGTCCTTGCTCAGATTGGTCAAAGGCTTCTGCAATTTTACTTAGACTAGTTTCTCTCATTTGTAATTCCTTTTCCTGTAATAACATATGTCTCTGTGAACATTTCATCTTTAGCAGATTACAGCAACATGGTGCTTTTCACCAGCCTGTTGCGATTCCTGAAAGTCTGTTACTATTTTTTCATATGATGTAGGACCAACGTCACAGACTATCTGCACTACTACAATCAAGTAACTTTTCTGATATAACTTTAATATATTTACTATATGCACTATATTTCTTAATTTCTCTCTATCCCGTCCAACACAAAGATTTGTCTATTCTTTCATTTGCCTGTTCACATTGTGTATACAAATTCTACCATATAGTTTGACTTCTCACTAGGCACAAACTCCAAGTTACACTTTTAGAAAAAAGACTATGATTTCCATACTTACAATCTTATACAATCTTAGAAGACGTTCAACTTGTAGTTTCTCCTTGGAACAACTGGCTCCTTTCATTAGCATGTCTGGCATCTGTAGTCTTCCTTCAGAAGGCTCTCCAACATTGTCCTGAAACTTTAAATCTTCAAATTCTTCAATTTGTTGCAGATATAAAACTCTCCCCCTTTTCAAGTTGAACAACAACTGCAATGGCAGTGCTTGCCAAATGTAAAATTCGGTATTCTTGGGTGATCATGTAGTTACACATGACCCATAGGTAATATCGAAGAACTTGCTTCTTATAGATACATGGAAATTTATTGAAGTCTTCATGGAAATAGATACAGGAAAAATTTGAGAAAAAATCAACCAGGAAAACAGGGATCCTGAGTCCTCCCGTGTCAGTGGTTCAGTGGTCAAGCATGCGGTCTTACACTCTTTTCAGAATATATGGGTCCGACAAAGATAGCCAAGTTCTTTGCTTAGCAATACCATGGACTTTGAATGGGGTAGTGGTGTGCATGTTTGACAACCAATCCCTTGACACAAAAGAACATAGAACCCCTGTCCTTGTGATTGATAGTGGTCCAACTGGAGCCACATCAGACATCTATTAAGCTATTCGTGGACAGGTCATAAACATTGATTGTCGGAAAATCTTTTTGAGGCTGAAGCCCCAGGTTTCAAAAAATGTAAAGCGTTTACAGTACCAACAAAGTAAATGAGATTCTGGCTAATCCCATCCACACATTACAGAAAAAAACGTTGCGGAAAAGCTGTGTTTCTAAAAAACGCACGCGTTTTAGAAAACCACAGCATGTCACTTATACCTGCGGAAATGCTTGCATTTCCCTATATATTTAATAAGAAAAGAAAAGAAAAATCTGCTGAGGGAAAAAACTCAATAAAAAAGGCAATGATAAACACTGTGTTTTTTTTTTTTTGCGCAGCATTTTTTAGCTGCGTTCTGCAACGTGGGGCCTTAGGACTAAGGCCTGAGTGGGGCCTTAGACATTGGCGGAAAATCTGTTTTTTTGTTTGCAGATTTTTTTCTAGCCATAGAATAGCTTCAATAGGAATGGGAATATATCGGAATGTCTTATGCTTCTCTGTCCTGCTAAATTCACTCCAGACTTTGGCTCAAAAAACCACAGCTGTTAGTGGAGGGTGCTGGGCTGTATTATACAGTTCAGATCCACGGTGTATGGAGAGGGCTTAGCTCCTGAGCCCTCCCAACATCTCTAGGCGAGCAATGCCGTACAGGTACGTCATTGGTCGTTAAGGGGTTAATCACATTGTGAAGCAAGCTCTTGTGGTCTTGCCATCTTTGAACTGTAATAATACCATGGTTTAGCAGAGGACAGTTCGCTTAC
Organism: Leptodactylus fallax; assembly: GCA_947044405.1. NCBI lineage: Eukaryota > Metazoa > Chordata > Amphibia > Anura > Leptodactylidae > Leptodactylus > Leptodactylus fallax. The sequence continues at coordinate 8,488 of CAMRHE010000592.1, forward strand.
TGCACAGTACTCTTATAGAATGTGTTAACTATATCTGTAGTTCAGTGATCAGTCGCTAAACACAGAGACATAAAGACAGATAGGCAGCATGGTCATCACTGCAGTGACTAGTGATGTCATGACTCGCTAGCCAAAACAAGAGGAAAGCATGGTAACCTTTCTGACCCACCTATTTGGAGCCACAACTCCATCTGTTTCTTTCCTCTGCTCTAATTTCCAGGCAATCCCCTAGGCAGTCCAGAGCATACATGTGGTACACCTAGAGGGGCACTTTCTAGGTACAGCATTGGGGCCCCATTTTTAATTTTCCCCAGGGCCACACTTTATCTGTTTAAAACAGCATTCCTGTAAGTATTTTTTCTATCCATGACGTTTGCTGATGAGATTGTGCTCTCTTACAAGATTTCTGCTGGTGCGGTCACACCAGGGGTGTTCTGTCTTCTTACACGTTCTCTCAGTGTGCAGTCTGACATACGGCATAAACCTTCTCTGTCTTCCAAATAAAACAGACTGTTTTTTCTGTAATCTAACAATTTATTGGTCAACAGGTTGTAAATATGGTAATGTGATGATGATATTGATATGATAATATTGATGTGATATGATTTTGATATGATAATATTGATGTGATATGGTAAAACTATAAGAATACAAAAGTACAGGTATAAGTATTGAGCATGAATCACATGGCCATGACACTTAAAATCAACAGTGAAAGCACATGGTAAGATGGCAGCTTATACATATACACACATAACTAACAGTAATAACATTCTGATTAAGCTATACATGGCTCACTAACAGTCCTGAACAATACATACATTCACCTAGGAATAAGACAATTCCTACCAGATATGCTTGCACAAGGATAATGGAGCTTAAGTGTGGAGTAGTGCAAGAGATGGCATCCCAATGTCTTGTGGACAGGTTTCTTGCTCCCAGAATGCCTTGCTTTACCCAGAGTGCATTGTAGCTCCCATAATGCAATAGCTTCATAAGGAGAATTCAACAGGTAATGTAACTGAAAGACCACTACATGGTGCTATAACCTAATTAGACTATACATTAACAAAGTATGTAAAATGAGATGATACACTTTTAATATCAGATCCTGATCCATTGGGCAGAACAAGGGGTGATGCAACAAGTTTACTGTTGTAATGTAGGGTTTCCTTGAAGGCAAAGTTTGCATTTATTCTCACGTTTTTACTCTCATGAGTACTTATGTTTTGTAGAAAATATTTTGTATATCCAACATTCCACTTTTCCAAGGAAAGGTAGAATTATGCCTTACTGATAATTTGGTTTCACGAGCCACCATGACAGCACCAAAACCAGAGAGATTGACCCTTGACCCTAATAGGAACACAGATTAAAAGCACTCTCCCCGCTCACCTCCTCAGTGGTTTTATAAATAATAGGATCACCTATATAAGGTACCATAATACATCCAAGGGAGGGAAATTCAGAGATGCTGTCATGGTGGCTCGTGAAACCGAATTATCGGTAAAGCATAATTCTACCTTTAACCTCGCCGCCATGACAGCACCAAACTCAGAGAAATGCCAGATAACACGGTAGGGAGGGACTACTGCCTGCAAAACTTTACGCCCAAAGTAGAGATCTTGAGACGATGACAGGTCCAGCCTGTAGTGCTTGAAGAAAGTATGGGGAGTAGACCATACTGCGGGTTTGCATATCTGTTCAAGAGATGCTGATGATTTCTGATCCCAGGATACTGCAACAGCTCTAGTGGAATGGGCTTTAAGAGACAGTGGAGGGATCTTATTTAAAGGCCTTATAAGCTTCACAAATTGCTGACTTTAGCCAACAAGCAATAGAACCCTTAGAGGCTTACTTGCCTTTGTTAGGACCTTGGAATTGGACGAACAAATTTTTGTCCAGCCGCCAGGAATCAGTTATTTGAAGGTAAGCCAAAACCGCCCGACGCACATCCAGGGTGTGAAATGACTCTTCTAGCCTGTTTTTGGATTGCTACAAAAGAGGGTAACACAACATCTTGTGACCTGTGGAAGTCAGTGACTACCTTGGGATGAAATGATGGGTCTATTTTTCAGAATGATTCTATCCTCCAGAACAGTAAGGAAAGGTTCATTAACAGAGAGAGCTTGGATCTCACTTATTCACTGAGCCGTGGTAATAGCGACTAAAGACACGGTTTTAAGCGTTACCATTCTCAAAGAAGAATTATGTAAGTGTTCAAAGGGATACAGCATTAATCCCGATAAAACCCAATTCAGATCCCATGACGGGGTTAGACTGGATATTTTAGGATTCAATCTAGCGACTGCTACAGAACCTTTTTAACCAACGATGTTCCGCTAAAGGAGCGTCAAAGATCGCCCCTAAAGCTGAAATATGAACCTTAAGGGTACTAATAGAGAGACCTTTTTCTAGGCCTGCCGGGAGGAAGTCCAAAATTTTAGAAATATTAGGCTTGGATAGAGATAGGTAGGAGGAGAGGATCCACATCATAAAAAAAAAAAAAACTAAAAAAAAAAACAAAACACACCACTTGGAGATTTTCTCTGAATTTTCTGAAGAATCCTTGATATCAATGGGAGTGGTGGAAAGGCATAATCTAGTTTGAAGTTCCAGGTTTGAGCTACAGCATCCAACCCTATAGGGTTCTCTGCTCAGGGAGAAGAATTTTTCGACTGTTTTTTCTTGATGCAAACAAATTATGTCTGGATACCCCCATCTTTTGGTGAGGAGAGCAAACATTTCCTGATTTAGGAACCATTCTCCCGAATCTAAGTAATTCCTGCTGAGAAAGTGCGCCACTATATTTTCCTTGCCTTTCAGATGTACCGCTGTATTAGACTGAACATTGGCTTCCGTCCAGCAAAATATTTTTTGAGATACGGACTGTAGCAACCTGTGCTTTGTCCCTTCCTGATGGCAGAGAAAGACAACTCAACCGTGGTAGCCTGAGTAAATTTTCACATGCTGATTGGCAAGAAGGTTCTGAGACCTTTGGAGTGTCTCCCATACTGCTCTCAATTCTTTGTAATTGGAGGATAGGGGTATTATGTGGGGAAACCAATGACCCTGCAGTAGAGTGGATTGGATTTTTGCTCCCCAACCCCACTGACTTGCATTGGTGGTAACTGTGAAAAACTGGAAACCAAGGGACTCCCCCTTGCTCAGGTTTTGATCTTGAACCCCCCAATTTAAAGATCTTTTTAGTAGGTGGGGAAGGAACATCTTTTTGTCCAGGGAAAGCTGAGATCTGTCCCATGACATTAGGATTTGGCCTTGGAAGGTGCGAGAATGAAACTGACTCCAGGCAGCAGCTGGAATGCATGCCGTCATGAGCCCCAGAATTGACATTACTTCTCTTACTGAGCAATAGATTTTCTTCTTAAAAGCTAGAATTTTTTCCCCAATTAGATTTTTCTACTCTAGTGGAAGGAAGGTCATCTGAAGGTCCGATTTCATGACTAATCCTAGGAATATTTTTGAAGTGCTCAGACTGAGGTCGGATTTCTCCATATTGAGAATCCAGCACAGATCCTGAAGCAAGTGTATTGTCAGGGTGATTTGATTTTTTTAAAAGTAGAGACGAGAAGGCTGTAACAAAGATATCGTCTAAGTAAGGGATCATACGAACATTTTTTTAATCTGAGAAAAGCTGCCACTTCCACCATTATTTTTATAAACCACCTCAGGCTGTGGAATTTCCAAATGGGAGTGCCACAAACTGGAAATGTCTTACTTCTCCCTGGAATGGCAAAGCGAACCTGAGAAATTTGTGGTGAGCAGAGGATATTGGGATATGAAAATAGTCTTTAGGTCTAGTGACCATCACCGCATCTTTCTGGATTAATGGAATGGTGGTTTTTATAGTCTCCATCTTGAAGCATTTGTACTTTATGAATTTGTTGAGATACTTTAGATTTATAATGGTAGGATATGTACAGTTGCGCTTCCGTACCAGAAAGACGTGAGTAGTGCCCTAGACCCAACTCTGGGGCTGGAACCGGTACTACTGCACCCAGAGATAGTAGATTCCCTACACCATCCTCAATTGTCTTTTGTAGAAAAGGAGAGGGGGTTGTTAGAATGAATCTCTGAGGAGGGGGAGAGGCAAACTATTAAGTAACCTCCTCTCAGTGGTTTCAGAATCCAAGGATTGAATTATTTTTCCCAGCTTTGAACAGAGAGCCTTCCCCCCACCCTCAGAGTCACTGTTGTTCTGGGGGTTGATTAGGATTGAGGAGGAAGTCTCTACCTCTTCCCCCTTTGGGTTAACTCCATCACCCAGTTTTACCCTTTCCTTTATATTCCTTATTGAGAAAACGAAAGTTCCATTGTGATTGTGATGTCACAATGCCCCATTGTGATGTCACTGAGTTCCATTGTGATGTCACACAATCCCATTGTGATGTCACAATGCCCCATTGTGATGTCACTGAGTTCCATTGTGATGTCACAATGCCCCATTGTGATGTCACAGAGTTCCATTGTGATGTCACAAGCTCCATTGTGATGTCACAAAGCCCCATTGTGATGTCACAAGCCCCATTGTGATGTCACAAGCAAACCATTGTGATGTCACAATGCCCCATTGTGATGTGACTGAGTTCCATTGTGATGTCACAATGCCCCATTGTGATGTCACTGAGTTCCATTGTGATGTCACTCCCATTTGTGATGTCACTGAGCCCCATTGTGATGTCACAATGCCCCATTGTGATGTCACAGTGCCCCATTGTGATGTCACAATGCCCCATTGTGATGTCACAGACTTCCATTGTGATGTCACAATGCCCCATTGTGATGTCACAGAGTTCCATTGTGATGTCACAATGCCCCATTGTGATGTCACTGAGTTCCATTGTGATGTCACAATGCCCCATTGTGATGTCACTGAGTTCCATTGTGATTTCACAATGCCCCATTGTGATGTCACAGAGTTCCATTGTGATGTCACAATGCCCCATTGTGATGTCACTAAGCTCCATTGTGATGTCACGAATTCCATTGTGATGTCACAATGCCCCATTGTGATGTCACAGAGTTCCATTGTGATGTCACAATGCCCCATTGTGATGTCACTGAGTTCCATTGTGATGTCACAGTTCCATTGTGATGTCACTGAATTCCATTGTGAGGTCACAATGCCCCATTGTGATGTCACTGAGTTCCATTGTGATGTCACAAGTCCCATTGTGATGTCACAATCCCATTGTGATGTCACAATGCCCCATTGTGATGTCACTGAGTTCCATTGTGATGTCACAATGCCCCATTGTGATGTCACTGAGTTCCATTGTGATGTCACAATGCCCCATTGTGATGTCACTGAGTTCCATTGTGATGTCACAATCTCCCATTGTGATGTCACTGAGTTCCATTGTGATGTCACAATGCCCCATTGTGATGTCACAGAGTTCCATTGTGATGTCACAATGCCCCATTGTGATGTCACAGAATTCCATTGTGATGTCACTGAGTTCCATTGTGATGTCACAATGCCCCATTGTGATGTCACTGAGTTCCATTGTGATGTCACAATGTCCCATTGTGATGTCACAAAGTCCCATTGTGATGTCACAAATCCCCATTGTGATGTCATACAATCCCCATTGTGATGTCACTGAGTTCCATTGTGATGTCACAATGCCCCATTGTGATGTCACAGAGTTCCATTGTGATGTCACACAATGCCCCATTGTGATGTCACAGAGTTCCATTGTGATGTCACAATGCCCCATTGTGATGTCACAGTGCCCCATTGTGATGTCACTGAGTTCCATTGTGATTTCACAATGCCCCATTGTGATGTCACAGAGTTCCATTGTGATGTCACAATGCCCCATTGTGATGTCACAGAGTTCCATTGTGATGTCACAATGCCCCATTGTGATGTCACTGAGTTCCATTGTGATGTCACAATGCCCCATTGTGATGTCACAGAGTTCCATTGTGATGTCACAATGCCCCATTGTGATGTCACAGAGTTCCATTGTGATGTCACAATGCCCCATTGTGATGTCACAGAGTTCCATTGTGATTTCACAGTGCCCCATTGTGATGGCACAATGCCCCATTGTGATGTCACTGAGTTCCATTGTGATGTCACAATGCCCCATTGTGATGTCACTGAGTTCCATTATCATGTCACAATGCCCCATTGTGATGTCACTGAGTTCCATTGTGATATCACAATGCCCCATTGTGATGTCACAGAGTACCATTGTGATGTCGCAATGCCCCATTGTGATGTCACTGAGTTCCATTGTGATGTCACAATGCCCATTGTGATGTCACAATGCCCCATTGTGATGTGACTGAGTTCCATTGTGATGTCACAATGCCCCATTGTGATGTCACTGAGTTCCATTGTGATGTCACAATGCCCCATTGTGATGTCACTAAGTTCCATTTTGATGTCACTGAGTTCCATTGTGCTGTCACAATGCCCCATTGTGATGTCACAGAGTTCTATTGTGATGTCACAATGCCCCATTGTGATGGCACAATGCCCCATTGTGATGTCACAGAGTTCCATTGTGATGTCACAATAGCCCATTGTGATGTGACAGATGCCCCATTGTGATGGACAATGCCCCATTGTGATTTCACAATGCCCCATTGTGATGTCACAGAGTTCCATTGTGATGTCACAATGCCCCATTGTGATGTCACAGAGTTCCATTGTGATGTCACAATGCCCCATTGTGATGTCACAGTCCCATTGTGATGTCACAATGCCCCATTGTGATGTCACAATGCCCCATTGTGATGCCACTGAGTTCCATTGTGATGTCACAATGCCCCATTGTGATGTCACTGATTTCCATTGTGATGTCACAATGCCCCATTGTGATGTCACAGATTTCCATTGTGATGTCACAATGCCCCATTGTGATGTCACAGAGTTCCATTGTGATGTCACAATGCCCCAATGTGATGTCACAGAGTTCCATTGTGATGCCACAGTGCCCCATTGTGATGTCACTGAATTCCATTGTGATGTCACAATGCCCCATTGTGATGTCACTGAGTTCCATTGTGATGACACAATGCCCCATTGTGATGTCACTGAGTTCCATTGTGATGTCACAATGCCCATTGTGATGGCACAATGCCCCATTGTGATGGCACAATGCCCCATTGTGATTTCACAATGCCCCATTGTGATGTCACTGAGTTCCATTGTGATGTCACAATGCCCCATTGTTATGTCACAGAATTCCATTGTGATGTCGCAATGCCCCATTGTGATGTCACTGAGTTCCATTGTGATGTCACAATGCCCATTTGTGATGTCACAATGCCCCATTGTGATGTCACAATCCCCCATTCTGATGTCACTGAGTTCCATTGTGATGTCACAATGCCCCAATGTGATGTCACAGACTTCCATTGTGATGTCAAAATGCCCCATTGTGATGTCGCTGAGTTCCATTGTGATGTCACAATTCCCCATTGTGATGTCACTGAGTTCCATTGTGATGTCACAATGCCCCATTGTTATGTCACAGAATTCCATTGTGATGTCACAATGCCCCATTGAGATGTCACTGAGTTCCATTGTGATGTCACAATGCCCCATTGTGATGTCACTGAATTCCATTGTGATGTCACAGAGTTCCATTGTGATGTCACAATGCCCCATTGTGATGTCACAATGCCTCAATGTGATGTCACAGAGTTCCATTTGATGTCACAATGCCCCATTGTGATGTCACAGAATTCCATTGTGATGTCACAATAGCCCCATTGTGATGGCACAATGCCCCATAGTGATGTCACAGAGTTCCATTGTGATGTCACAATGCCCCATTGTGATGTCACAGAGTGCAATTGTGATGGCACAATGCCCCATTGTGATGTCACTGAGTTCCATTGTGATGTCACAATGCCCCATTGTTATGTCACAGAATTCCATTGTGATGTCACAATGCCCCATTGTGATGTCACAGAGTTCCAAGCACAACCCCATTGTGATGTCACAATGCCCATTGTGATGTCACAAAGTCCCATTGTGATGTCACAATGCCCCATTGTGATGTCACAGAGTTCCATTGTGATGTCACAATGCCCCATTGTGATGTCACAGACTTCCATTGTGATGTCAAAATGCCCCATTGTGATGTCACAGAGTTCCATTGTGATGTCACAATACCCCATTGTGATGTCACAGAATTCCATTGTGATGTCACAATGCCCCATTGTGATGTCACAAAAGCCCCATTGTGATGTCACAATGCCCCATTGAGATGTCACTGATTCCATTGTGATGTCACAAAGCCCCATTGTGATGTCACAATGCCCCATTGTGATGTCACAGAGTTCCATTGTGATGTCACAATGCCCCATTGTGATGTCACTGAGTTCCATAGTGATGAACAATGCCCCATTGTGATGTCACAGAGTTCCATTGTGATGTCACAATGCCCCATTGTGATGTCACAGAGTTCCATTGTGATGTCACAATACCCCATTGTGATGTCACACCCCATTGTGATGCCACAATTCCATTGTGATGTCACAATGCCCCAATGTGATGTCACTGAGTTCCATTGTGATGTCACAATACCCCAATGTGATGTCACAGAGTTCCATTGTGATGTCACTGAATTCCATTGTGATGTCACAATGCCCCATTGTGATGTCACTGAATTCCATTGTGATATCACAAAGCCCCATTGTGATGTCACAATGCCCCAATGTGATGTCACTGAGTTCCATTGTGATGTCACAATGCCCCATTGTGATGTCACAGAGTTCCATTGTGATGTCACAATACCCCATTGTGATGTCACAATGCCCCATTGTGATGTCACAGAGTCCCATTGTGATGTCACAATACCCCATTGTGATGTCACTGAGTTCCATTGTGATGTCAAAATACCCCATTGTGATGTCACAAAGTTCCATTGTGATGTCACAATGCCCCATGTGATGTCACAACAAACCATTGTGATGTCACAATCCCCATTGTGATGTCACTGAGTTCCATTGTGATGTCACAATGCCCCATTGTGATGTCACTGAATTCCATTGTGAGTTCACAATGCCCCATTGTGATGTCACAGAGTTCCATTGTGATGTCACAATACCCCATTGTGATGCACAATGCCCCATTGTGATGTCACTGTGTTCCATTGTGAGGTCACAATGCCCCATTGTGATGTCACAGAGTTCCATTGTGATGTCACAATGCCCCATTGTGATGTCACAGAATTCCAATGTAATGACGCAATGCCCCATTGTGATGTCACAGAGTTCCATTGTGATGTCACAATGCCCCATTGTGATGTCACTGAGTTCCATTGTGATGTCACTGAATCCCATTGTGATGTCACTGTGCCCCATTGTGATGTCACAGACCCCCATTGTGATGTCACAATGCCCCATTGTGATGTCACAGAGTTCCATTGTGATGTCACAATATCCCATTGTGATGTCACTGAGTTCCATTGTGATGTCACTGAATTCCATTGTGATGTCACAATGCCCCATTGTGATGTCACAATGCCCCATTGTGATGTCACATGAGTTCCATTGTGATGTGGCAATGCCCCATTGTGATGTCACAGAGTTCTATTGTGATGTCACAATGCCCCATTGTGATGTGACTGAGTTCCATTGTGATGTCACACCATGCCCCATTGTGATGTCACTGAGCCCCATTGTGATGTCACTATGCCCCATTGTGATGTCACTGAGTTCCCTATTGTGATGTCACAATGCCCCATTGTGATGCCACTGAGTTCCATTGTGATGTCACAATGCCCCATCGTGATGTCACAGAGTTCTATTGTGATGTCACAATGCCCCATTGTGATGGCACAATGCCCCATTGTGATGTCACATAGTTCCATTGTCATGTCACAATGCCCCATTGTGATGTGACTGAGTTCCATTGTGATGTTACAATGCCCCATTGTGATGTGACTGAGTTCCATTGTGATGTCACAATACCCCATTGTGATGTCAAAATGCCCCATTATGATGTCACAGAGCCCCATTGTGATGTCACTGAGTTCCCCATTGTGATGGCACAATGCCTCATTGTGATGTCACAGAGAGTTCCATTGTGATGTCGCAATGCCTCAATGTGATGTCACTGAGCCCGATTGTGATGTCACTGAATTCCATTGTGATGAATCACAATGCCCCATTGTGATGTCACAGAGTTCCATTGTGATGTGACAATGCCCCATTGTGATGTCACAGAGTTCCATTGTGATGTCACAATGCCCCATTGTGATGTCACAATGCCCCATTGTGATGTCACAGATTTCCATTGTCATGTCACAATGCCCCATTGTGATGTCACAGACTTCCATTGTGATGTCACAGATGCCAGGTGCAATGCCCCATTGTGATGTCACAGAGTTCCATTGTGATGTCACAATATCCCATTGTGATGTCACTGAGTTCCATTGTGATGTCACTGAATTCCATTGTGATGTCACAATGCCCCATTGTGATGTCACAGAGTTCCATTGTGATGTCACAATGCCCCATTGTGATGTCACAGAGCGCCATTGTGATGTCACAATGCCCCATTGTGATGTCACTGAGTTCCATTGTGATGTCACAATGCCCCATTGTGATGTCACAATGCCCCATTGTGATGTCACTGAGTTCCATTGTGATGTCACAATTCCCCATTGTGATGTCACAGAGTTCCATTGTGATATCACAAAGCCCCATTGTGATGTCACATGGTCCCATTGTGATGTCACAATGCCCCAATGTGATGTCACAGAGCTCCATTGTGATGTCACTGAGTTGCATTGTGATGTCACAATGCCCCATTGTGATGTCACTGAGTTCCATTGTGATGACACAATGGCCCATTGTGATGGCACAATGCCCCATTGTGATGTCACAGAGTTCCATTGTGATGTCACAATGCCCCACTGTGATGCACAATGCCCCATGTGATGTCACAGAGTTCCATTGTGATGTCACAATGCCCCATCGTGATGTCACAGAGTTCTATTGTGATGTCACAATGCCCCATTGTGATGGCACAATGCCCCATTGTGATGTCACAGAGTTCCATTGTGATGTCACAAAGCCCCATTGTGATGTCACAGAATTCCATTGTGATGATCGCAATGCCCCATTGTGATTTCACAGAGTTCCATGTGATGTCACAATGCCCCTTGTGATGTCACAATGCCCCATTGTGATGACACAATGCCTCAATGTGATGTCACTGAGTTCCATTGTGATGTCACAATGCCCCATTGTGATGTCACTGAGTTCCATTGTGATGTCACAATGCCCCATTGTGATGTCACTGAGTTCCATTGTGATGTCACAATCCCCAGGAGTCACGAGTTCCAGTGATGGCACAATGCCCCATTGTGATGTCACTGAGTTCCATTGTGATGTCAAAATACCCCATTGTGATGTCACTGAGTTCCATTGTGATGTCACAATGCCCCATTGTGATGTCACAGAGTTCCATTGTGATGTCACAATGCCCCATTGTGATGTCACTGAATTCCATTGTGAGTTCACAATGCCCCATTGTGATGTCACTGAGTTCCATTGTGATGTCACAATACCCCATTGTCATGCACAATGCCCCATTGTGATGTCACTGTGTTCATTTTGAGGTCACAATGCCCCATTGTGATGTCACAGAGTTCCATTGTGATGTCAAAATGCCCCATTGTGATGTCACAGAATTCCCAATGTCAATGACGCGATGCCTCCAATGTGATGTCACAGAGTTCCATTGTGATGTCACAATGGTCCCATTGTGATGTCACTGAGTTCCATTGTGATGTCACTGAATTCCATTGTGATGTCACAATGCCCCATTGTGATGTCACAGACTTCCATTGTGATGTCACAATGCCTCATTGTAATGTCACAGAGTTCCATTGTGATGTCACAATATCCCATTGTGATGTCACTGAGTTCCATTGTGATGTCACAATGCCCCATTGTGATGTCACTGAATTCCATTGTGAGTTCACAATGCCCCATTGTGATGTCACTGAGTTCCATTGTGATGTCACAATACCCCATTGTCATGCACAATGCCCCATTGTGATGTCACTGTGTTCATTTTGAGGTCACAATGCCCCATTGTGATGTCACAGAGTTCCATTGTGATGTCAAAATGCCCCATTGTGATGTCACAGAATTCCAATGTAATGACGCAATGCCTCAATGTGATGTCACAGAGTTCCATTGTGATGTCACAATGCCCAATTGTGATGTCACTGAGTTCCATTGTGATGTCACTGAATTCCATTGTGATGTCACAATGCCCCATTGTGATGTCACAGACTTCCATTGTGATGTCACAATGCCTCAATGTAATGTCACAGAGTTCCATTGTGATGTCACAATATCCCATTGTGATGTCACTGAGTTCCATTGTGATGTCACTGAATTCCATTGTGATGTCACAATGCCCCATTGTGATATCACAATGCCCCATTGTGATGTCACATAGTTCCATTGTGATGTGACAATGCCCCATTGTGATGTCACAGAGTTCTATTGTGATGTCACAATGCCCCATTGTGATGTGACTGAGTTCCATTGTGATGTCACAATGCCCCATTGTGATGTCAAAATGCCCCATTATGATGTCACTGAGTTCCATTGTGATGTCACAGTTCCCTTTTGTGATGACACAATGCCCCATTGTGATGCCACTGAGTTCCATTGTGATGTCACAATGCCCCATCGTGATGTCACAGAGTTCTATTGTGATGTCACAATGCCCCATTGTGATGGCACAATGCCCCATTGTGATGTCACATAGTTCCATTGTCATGTCACAATGCCCCATTGTGATGTGACTGAGTTCCATTGTGATGTTACAATGCCCCATTGTGATGTGACTGAGTTCCATTGTGATGTCACAATACCCCATTGTGATGTCAAAATGCCCCATTATGATGTCACTGAGTTCCATTGTGATGTCACAGTTCCCCATTGTGATGGCACAATACCTCATTGTGATGTCACAGAATTCCAATGTAATGTCGCAATGCCTCAATGTGATGTCACTGAGTTCGATTGTGATGTCACTGAATTCCATTGTGATGTCACAATGCCCCATTCTGATATCACAATGCCCCATTGTGATGTCACAGAGTTCCATTGTGATGTGACAATGCCCCATTGTGATGTCACAGAGTTCTATTGTGATGTCACAATGCCCCATTGTGATGTCACAATGCCCCATTGTGATGTCACAGATTTCCATTGTCATGTCACAATGCCCCATTCTGATGTCACAGACTTCCATTGTGATGTCAGAATGCCTCAATGTGATGTCACAGAGTTCCATTGTGATGTCACAATATCCCATTGTGATGTTACTGAGTTCCATTGTGATGTCACTGAATTCCATTGTGATGTCACAATGCCCCATTGTGATGTCACAGAGTTCTATTGTGATGTCACAATGCCCCATTGTGATGTCACAATGCGCCATTGTGATGTCACAATGCCCCATTATGATGTCACTGAGTTCCGTTGTGATGTCACAATTCCCCATTGTGATGTCACAATGCCCCATTGTGATGTCACTGAGTTCCATTGTGATGTCACAATTCCCCATTGTGATGTCACAGAGTTCCATTGTGATATCACAATGCCCCATTGTGATGTCACTGAGTTCTATTGTGATGTCACAATGCCCCAATGTGATGTCACAGAGTTCCATTGTGATGTCACTGAATTGCATTGTGATGTCACAATGCCCCATTGTGATGTCACTGAGTTCCATTGTGATGACACAATGGCCCATTGTGATGGCACAATGCCCCATTGTGATGTCACAGAGTTCCATTGTGATGTCACAATGCCCCACTGTGATGTCACAGAGTTCCATTGTGATGTCACAATGCCCCATCGTGATGTCACAGAGTTCTATTGTGATGTTACAATGCCCCATTGTGATGGCACAATGCCCAATTGTGATGTCACAGAGTTCCATTGTCATGTCACAAAGCCTCATTGTTATGTCACAGAATTCCATTGTGATGTCGCAATGCCCCATTGTGATTTCACAAAGTTCCCTTGTGATGTCACAATGCCCCATTGTTATGACACAATGCCTCAATGTGATGTCACTGAGTTCCATTTTGATGTCACAATGCCCCATTGTGATGTCACTGAGTTCCATTGTGATGTCACAATGCCCCATTGTGATGTCACTGAGTTCCATTGTGATGTCACAATTCCCCATTCCGATGGCACAATGCCCCATTGTGATGTCACTGAGTTCCATTGTGATGTCAAAATATCCCATTGTGATGTCACTGAGTTCCATTGTGATGTCACAATGCCCCATTGTGATGTCACAGAGTTCCATTGTGATGTCACAATGCCCCATTGTGATGTCACTGAATTCCATTGTGAGTTCACAATGCCCCATTGTGATGTCACTGAGTTCCATTGTGATGTCACAATACCCCATTGTCATGCACAATGCCCCATTGTGATGTCACTGTGTTCATTTTGAGGTCACAATGCCCCATTGTGATGTCACAGAGTTCCATTGTGATGTCAAAATGCCCCATTGTGATGTCACAGAATTCCAATGTAATGACGCAATGCCTCAATGTGATGTCACTGAATTCCATTGTGATGTCACAATGCCCCATTGTGATGTCACTGACTTCCATTGTGATGTCACGAATGCCTCATTGTAATGTCACAGAGTTCCATTGTGATGTCACAATCATTGTCCCATTGTGATGCCTCACTGTATGTCACTGAGTTCCATTGTGATGTCACCGAATATCCCATTGTGATGTCACTAAGCCCCATTGTGATATCAAAATGCCCCATTGTGATGTCACAGATGTCCCATTGTGATGTCACAATGCCCCATTGTGATGTCACAGAGTTCCATTGTGATGTCACAATGCCCCATTGTGATGTCACTGAGTTCCATTGTGATGTCACAATGCCCCATGGGGTGTGATGTCAAAATGCCCCATTATGATGTCACTGAGTTCCATTGTGATGTCACAGTTCCCTTTTGTGATGACACAATGCCCCATTGTGATGCCACTGAGTTCCATTGTGATGGCACAATGCCCCATTGTGATGTCACAGAGTTCCATTGTCATGTCACAATGCCCCATTGTGATGTGACTGAGTTCCATTGTGATGTCACAATGCCCCATTGTGATGTCACTGAGTTCCATTGTGATGTCACAATGCCCCATTGTGATGTGACTGAGTTCCATTGTGATGTCACAATGCCCCATTGTGATGTCAAAATGCCCCATTATGATGTCACTGAGTTCCATTGTGATGTCACAGTTCCCTTTTGTGATGACACAATGCCCCATTGTGATGCCACTGAGTTCCATTGTGATGTCACAATGCCCCATCGTGATGTCACAGAGTTCTATTGTGATGTCACAATGCCCCATTGTGATGGCACAATGCCCCATTGTGATGTCACAGAGTTCCATTGTCATGTCACAATGCCCCATTGTGATGTGACTGAGTTCCATTGTGATGTCACAATGCCCCATTGTGATGTGACTGAGTTCCATTGTGATGTCACAATACCCCATTGTGATGTCAAAATGCCCCATTATGATGTCACTGAGTTCCATTGTGATGTCACAGTTCCCCATTGTGATGGCACAATACCCCATTGTGATGTCACAGAATTCCAATGTAATGTCGCAATGCCTCAATGTGATGTCACTGAGTTCGATTGTGATGTCACTGAATTCCATTGTGATGTCACAATGCCCCATTCTGATATCACAATGCCCCATTGTGATGTCACAGAGTTCCATTGTGATGTGACAATGCCCCATTGTGATGTCACAGAGTTCTATTGTGATGTCACAATGCCCCATTGTGATGGCACAATGCCCCATTGTGATGTCACAGATTTCCATTGTCATGTCACAATGCCCCATTCTGATGTCAGAATGCCTCAATGTGATGTCACAGAGTTCCATTGTGATGTCGCAATATCCCATTGTGATGTTACTGAGTTCCATTGTGATGTCACTGAATTCCATTGTGATGTCACAATGCCCCATTGTGATGTCACAGAGTTCTATTGTGATGTCACAATGCCCCATTGTGATGTCACAATGCGCCATTGTGATGTCACAATGCCCCATTATGATGTCACTGAGTTCCGTTGTGATGTCACAATTCCCCATTGTGATGGCACAATGCCCCATTGTGATGCCACTGAGTTCCATTGTGATGTCACAATCCCCATTGTGATGTCACTGAGTTCCATTGTGATGTCACAATTCCCCATTGTGATGTCACAGAGTTCCATTGTGATATCACAATGCCCCATTGTGATGTCACTGAGTTCTATTGTGATGTCACAATGCCCCAATGTGATGTCACAGAGTTCCATTGTGATGTCACTGAATTGCATTGTGATGTCACAATGCCCCATTGTGATGTCACTGAGTTCCATTGTGATGACACAATGGCCCATTGTGATGGCACAATGCCCCATTGTGATGTCACAGAGTTCCATTGTGATGTCACAATGCCCCACTGTGATGTCACAGAGTTCCATTGTGATGTCACAATGCCCCATCGTGATGTCACAGAGTTCTATTGTGATGTTACAATGCCCCATTGTGATGGCACAATGCCCAATTGTGATGTCACAGAGTTCCATTGTCATGTCACAAAGCCTCATTGTTATGTCACAGAATTCCATTGTGATGTCGCAATGCCCCATTGTGATGTCACAAAGTTCCCTTGTGATGTCACAATGCCCCATTGTTATGTCACAGAATTCCATTGTGATGTCGCAATGCCCCATTGTGATGTCACTGGGTTCCATTGTGATGTCACAATGCCCATTTGTGATGTGACTGAGTTCCATTGTGATGTCACAATGCCCCATTGTGATGTCACAGAGTTCAATTGTATTATCAGAATTCCCCATTGTGATGGCACAATGCCCCATTGTGATGCCACTGAGTTCCATTGTGATGTCACAATGCCCCATTGTGATGTCACAGAGTTCCATTGTGATGTCACAATGTCCCATTCTGATGTCACTGAGTTCCATTGTGATGTCACAATGCCCCATTGTGATGTCACTGAGTTCCATTGTGATGTCACAATTCCCCATTGTGATGTCACTGAGTTCCATTGTGTTGTCACAATGCCCGATTGTGATGGCACTGAGTTCCATTGTGATGTCACAATGCCCCAATGTGATGTCACATAGTTCCATTGTGATGTCACAATGCCCCATTGTTATGTCACAGAATTCCATTGTGATGTCGCAATGCCCCATTGTGATGTCACTGAGTTCCATTGTGATGTCACAATGCCCATTTGTGATGTGACTGAGTTCCATTGTGATGTCACAATGCCCCATTGTGATGTTAAAGAGTTCCATTGTGATGGCACAATGCCCCATTGTGATGCCACTGAGTTCCATTGTGATGTCACAATGCCCCATTGTGATGTCACTGAGATCCATTGTGATGTCACAATGCCCCATTGTGATGTCACTGAGTTCCATTGTGATGTCATAATTCCCCATTGTGATGGCACAATGCCCCATTGTGATGTCACTGAGTTCCATTGTGATGTCACAATGCCCCATTGTGATGTCACTGAGTTCTATTGTGATGTCAAAATGCCCCAAGGTGATGTCACAGAGTTCCATTGTGATGTCACTGAATTCCATTGTGATGTCACAATGCCCCATTGTGATGTCACAATGCCCCATTGTGATGTCACAATGCCTCAATGTGATGTCACAATTCCTCAATATGATGTCAGTTCCATTGTGATGTCACAATATCCCATTGTGATGTCACGATTCCATTGTGATGTCCATGCCCCATTGTGATGTCACAATGCCCCATTGTGATGTCACAATGCCCCATTGTGATGTCAAAAAGTTCCATTGTAATGTCACAATGCCTCAATGTGATGTCACAGAGTTCTATTGTGATGTCACAATGCCCCATTGTGATGGCACAATGCCCAATTGTGATGTCACTGAGTTCCATTGTGATGTCACAATGCCCCATTGTGATGTCAAAAAGTTCCATTGTAATGTCACAATGCCTCATTGTGATGTCACAGAGTTCTATTGTGATGTCACAAAGCCCCATTGTGATGGCACAATGCCCAATTGTGATATCACAGAGTTCCATTGTCATGTCACAATGTGATATCAGAATTCCCCATTGTCATGTCACAATGCCCCATTGTGATGTCACTGAGTTCCATTGTGATGTCACAATTCCCCATTGTAATGGCACAATGCCCCATTGTGATGTCACTGAGTTCCATTGTGATGTCACAATGCCCCATTGTGATGTCACTGAGTTCCATTGTGATGTCACAATGCCCCAATGTGATGTCACAGAGTTCCATTGTGATGTCACTGAATTCCATTGTGATGTCACAATGCCCCATTGTGATGTCACTGAATTCCATTGTGATTTCACAATGCCCTATTGTGATGTCACTGACTTCCATTGTGATGTCACAATGCCCCATTGTGATGTCACAGAGTTCCATTGTGATATCACAATGTCTGATGTCACAATGCCCATTTGTGATGTGACTGAGTTCCATTGTGATGTCACAATGCCCCATTGTGATGTCACAGAGTTCCATTGTGATATCACAATTCAACATTGTGATGACACAATGCCCCATTGTGATGTCACAGAGTTCCATTGTGATATCACAATTCCCCATTGTGATGTCACAATGCCCCATTGTGATGTCACTGAGTTCCATTGTGATGTCACAATGCCCCATTGTGATGTCACTGAGTTCCATTGTGATGTCACAATTCCCCTTTGTGATGGCACAATGCCCCATTGTGATGTCACTGAGTTCCATTGTGATGTCTCAATTCCCCATTGTGTTGTCACTGAGTTCCATTGTGATGTCACAATGCCCCAATGTGATGTCACAGAGTTCCATTGTGATGTCACTGAATTCCATTGTGATGTCACATTGCCCCATTGTGATGTCACTGAATTCCATTGTGATGTCACAATGCCCCATTGTGATGTCACAGAGTTCCATTGTGATGTCACAATGCCCCAATGTGATGTCACAGAGTTCCATTGTGATATCACAATGTCCCATTGTGATGTCACAATGCCTCAATGTGATGTCACAATTCCTCAATGTGATGTCAGAGTTCCATTGTGATGTCACAATATCCCATTGTGATGTCACTGAATTCCATTGTGATGTCACAATGCCCCATTGTGATGTCACAATGCCCCATTGTGATGTCAAAAAGTTTCATTGTGATGTCACAATGCCTCAATGTGATGTCACAATGCCCCATTGTGATGTCACTGAGTTCCATTTTGATGTCACAATGCCCCATTGTGATGTGACTGAGTTCCATTGTGATGTTACAATGCCCCATTGTGATGTCACAGAGTTCCATTGTGATTTCACAATTCCCCATTGTGATGTCACTGAATTCCATTGTGAGTTCACAATGCCCCATTGTGATGCCCAATGCCCCATTGTGATGTCACTGTGTTCCATTTTGAGGTCACAATGCCCCATTGTGATGTCACAGTATTCCAATGTAATGTCACAATGCCCCATTGTTATGTCACAGAATTCCATTGTGATGTCGCAATGCCCCATTGTGATGTCATTGAGTTCCATTGTGATGTCACAATGCCCCAATGTGATGTCACAGATTTCCATTGTGATGTCACTGAATTGCATTGTGATGGCACAATGCACCATTGTGATGTCACTGAGTTCCTTTGTGATGTCACAATTCCCCATTGTGATGGCACAATGCCCCTTTGTGATGTCACTGAGTTCCATTGTGATGTCACAATGCCCCATTGTTATGTCACATAATTCCATTGTGATGTCGCAATGCCCCATTGTGATGTCACTGAGTTCCTTTGAGATGTCACAATGCCCCATTGTGATGTCAATGAGTTCCATTGTGATGTCACTATGCCCATTTGTGATGTCACAATGCCCCATTGTGAGGTGACAATGCCCCATTGTGATGTCACAGACTTCCATTGTGATGTCAAAATGCCCCATTGTGATGTCACTGAGTTCCATTGTGATGTCACAATTCCCCATTGTGATGGCACAATGCCCCATTGTGATGTCACTGAGTTCCATTGTGATGTCACAATGCCCCATTGTGATGTCACTGAGTTCCATTGTGATGTCACAATGCCCCAATGTGATGTCACAGAGTTCCATTGTGATGTCACTGAATTCCATTGGAATGTCACAATGCCCCATTGTGATGTCACTGAATTCCATTGTGATGTCACAATTTCCCATTGTGATGTCACAGAGTTCCATTGTGATGTCACTGAATTCCATTGTGATGTCACAGTGCCCCATTGTGATGTCACAATTCCCCATTGTGATGTCAAAAAGTTCCATTGTGATGTCACAATGCCTCAATGTGATGTCACTGAGTTCCATTGTGTTGTCACAATGCCCCATTGTGATGTCACTGAATTCCATTGTGAGTTCACAATGCCCCATTGTGATGTCACAATGCCCCATTTTGATGCACAATGCCCCATTGTGATGTCACTGTGTTCCATTTTGAGGTCACAATGCCCCATTGTGATGTCACTGAATTCCATTGTGATGTCAAAATGCCCCATTGTGATGTCACTGAGTTCCATTGTGATGTCACCATGCCCCATTGTGATGGCACAATGCCCCATTGTGATGTCACAGAGTTCCATTGTCATGTCACAATGCCCCATTGTGATGTCACAGAGTGCAATTGTGATGGCACAATGCCCCATTGTGATGTCACTGAGTTCCATTGTGATGTCACAATGTCCCATTGTGATGTCACAATGCCTCAATGTGATGTCAAAGTTCCATTGTGATGTCACAATATCCCATTGTGATGTCACTGAGTTCCATTGTGATGTCACTGAATTCCATTGTGATGTCACAGAGTTCCATTGTGATGTAGCAATGCCCCATTGTGATGTCACAGAGTTCTATTGTGATGCCACAATGCCCCATTGTGATGGCACAATGCCCCATTGTGATGTCACTGAGTTCCATTGTGATGTCACAATGTCCCATTGTGATGTCACAATGCCTCAATGTGATGTCAGAGTTCCATTGTGATGTCACAATATCCCATTGTGATGTCACAGAGTTCCATTGTGATATCACAAAGTCCCATTGTGATGTCACAATGCCTCAATGTGATGTCACAATTCCTCAATGTGATGTCAGAGTTCCATTGTGATGTCACAATATCCCATTGTGATGTCACTGAATTCCATTGTGATGTCACAATGCCCCATTGTGATGTCACAATGCCCCATTGTGATGTCAAAAAGTTTCATTGTGATGTCACAATGCCTCAATGTGATGTCACTGAGTTCCATTTTGATGTCACAATGCCCCATTGTGATGTGACTGAGTTCCATGGTGATGTGACTGAGTTCCATTGTGATGTCACAATGCCCCATTGTGATGTCACAGAATTCCAATGTAATGTCACAATGCCCCATTGTTATGTCACAGAATTCCATTGTGATGTCGCAATGCCCCATTGTGATGTCACTGAGTTCCATTGTGATGTCACAATGCCCCAATGTGATGTCACAGAGTTCCATTGTGATGTCACTGAATTGCATTGTGATGGCACAATGCACCATTGTGATGTCACTGAGTTCCATTGTGATGTCACAATTCCCCATTGTGATGGCACAATGTCCCATTGTGATGTCACTGAGTTCCATTGTGATGTCACAATGCCCCATTGTTATGTCACAGAATTCCATTGTGATGTCGCAATGCCCCATTGTGATGTCACTGAGTTCCATTGTGATGTCACAGTGCCCCATTGTGATGTCACTGAGTTCCATTGTGATGTCACTATGCCCATTTGTGATGTCACAATGCCCCATTGTGATGTCACAGACTTTCATTGTGATGACAAAATGCCCCATTGTGATGTCACTGAGTTCCATTGTGATGTCACAATTCCCCATTGTGATGGCACAATGCCCCATTGTGATGTCACTGAGTTCCATTGTGATGTCACAATGCCCCATTGTGATGTCACTGAGTTCCATTGTGATGTCACAATGCCCCAATGTGATGTCACAGAGTTCCATTGTGATGTCACTGAATTCCATTGGAATGTCACAATGCCCCATTGTGATGTCACTGAATTCCATTGTGATGTCACAATTTCCCATTGTGATGTCACAGAGTTCCATTGTGATGTCACAATGCCCCATTGTGATGTCACAGAGTTGCATTGTGATATCATAATGTCCCATTGTGATGTCACAATGCCTCAATGTGATGTCACAAATCCTCAATGTGATGTCAGAGTCCCATTGTGATGTCACAATATCCCATTGTGATGTCACTGAGTTCCATTGTGATGTCACTGAATTCCATTGTGATGTCACAATGCCCCATTGTGATGTCACAATTCCCCATTGTGATGTCAAAAAGTTCCATTGTCATGTCACAATGCCCCATTGTGATGTCACAGACTTCCATTGTGAAGTCACAATGCCTCAATGTGATGTCACAGAGTTCCATTGTGATGTCACAATATGCCATTGTGATGTCACTGAGTTCCATGGTGATGTCACTGAATTCCATTGTGATGTCACAGTGCCCCATTGTGATTTCACAATTCCCCATTGTGATGTCAAAAAGTTCCATTGTGATGTCACAATGCCCCATTGTGATGTCACTGAATTCCATTGTGAGTTCACAATGCCCCATTGTGATGTCACAATGCCCCATTTTGATGCACAATGCCCCATTGTGATGTCACTGTGTTCCATTTTGAGGTCACAATGCCCCATTGTGATGTCACTGAATTCCATTGTGATGTCAAAATGCCCCATTGTGATGTCACTGAGTTCCATTGTGATGTCACCATGCCCCATTGTGATGGCACAATGCCCCATTGTGATGTCACAGAGTTCCATTGTCATGTCACAATGCCCCATTGTGATGTCACAGAGTGCAATTGTGATGGCACAATGCCCCATTGTGATGTCACTGAGTTCCATTGTGATGTCACTGAATTCCATTGTGATGTCACAGAGTTCCATTGTGATGTAGCAATGCCCCATTGTGATGTCACAGAGTTCTATTGTGATGCCACAATGCCCCATTGTGATGGCACAATGCCCCATTGTGATGTCACAGAGTGCAATTGTGATGGCACAATGCCCCATTGTGATGTCACTGAGTTCCATTGTGATGTCACAATGCCCGATTGTGATGGCACAATGTCCCATTGTGATGGCACAATGCCCCATTGTGATTTCACAATGCCCCATTGTGATGTCACTGAGTTCCATTGTGATGTCACAATGCCCCATTGTTATGCCACAGAATTCCATTGTGATGTCGCAAGCCCCATTGTGATGTCACTGAGTTCCATTGTGATGTCACAATGCCCATTTGTGATGTCACAATGCCCCATTCTGATGTCACAATGCCCCATTCTGATGTCACTGAGTTCCATTGTGATGTCATAATGCCCCAATGTGATGTCACAGACTTCCATTGTGATGTCAAAATGCCCCATTGTGATGTCACTGAGTTCCATTGTGATGTCACAATTCCCCATTGTGATGTCACTGAGTTCCATTGTGATGTCACAATACCCCATTGTTATGTCACATAATTCCATTGTGATGTCGCAATGCCCCATTGAGATGTCACTGAGTTCCATTGTGATGTCACAATGCCCCATTGTGATGTCACTGAATTCCATTGTGATGTCACAGAGTTCCATTGTGATGTCACAATGCCCCATTGTGATGTCACAGAGTGCAATTGTGATGGCACAATGCCCCATTGTAATGTCACTGAGTTCCATTGTGATGTCACAATGCCCCATTGTGATGTCACAGAGTGCAATTGTGATGGCACAATGCCCCATTGTGATGTCACTGAGTTCCATTGTGATGTCACAATGTCCCATTGTGATGTCACAATGCCTCAATGTGATGTCTCAATGCCTCAATGTGATGTCAGAGTTCCATTGTGATGTCACAATATCCCATTGTGATGTCACTGAGTTCCATTGTGATGTCACTGAATTCCATTGTGATATCACAATGCCCCATTGTGATGTCACAATGCCTCAATGTGATGTCACTGAGTTCCATTTTGATGTCACAATGCCCCATTGTGATGGCACTGAGTTCCATTGTGATGTCACAATGCCCCATTGTGATGTCACTGAGTTCCATTGTGATGTCACAATTCCCC
Organism: Leptodactylus fallax; assembly: GCA_947044405.1. Taxonomy (NCBI): domain Eukaryota; kingdom Metazoa; phylum Chordata; class Amphibia; order Anura; family Leptodactylidae; genus Leptodactylus; species Leptodactylus fallax. The sequence goes on from CAMRHE010000592.1 coordinate 32,743, forward strand.
ATTGCGATGGCACAATGCCCCATTGTGATGTCACTGAGTTCCATTGTGATGTCAAGATATCCCATTGTGATGTCACTGAGTTCCATTGTGATGTCACTGAATTCCATTGTGATGTCACAATGCCCCATTGTGATGTCACAGAGTTCCATTGTGATGTCACAATGCCCCATTGTGATGTCACTGAATTCCATTGTGAGTTCACAATGCCCCATTGTGATGTCACTGAGTTCCATTGTGATGTCACAATACCCCATTGTCATGCACAATGCCCCATTGTGATGTCACTGTGTTCATTTTGAGGTCACAATGCCCCATTGTGATGTCACAGAGTTCCATTGTGATGTCAAAATGCCCCATTGTGATGTCACAGAATTCCAATGTAATGACGCAATGCCTCAATGTGATGTCACAGAGTTCCATTGTGATGTCACAATGCCCAATTGTGATGTCACTGAGTTCCATTGTGATGTCACTGAATTCCATTGTGATGTCACAATGCCCCATTGTGATGTCACAGACTTCCATTGTGATGTCACAATGCCTCAATGTAATGTCACAGAGTTCCATTGTGATGTCACAATATCCCATTGTGATGTCACTGAGTTCCATTGTGATGTCACTGAATTCCATTGTGATGTCACAATGCCCCATTGTGATATCAAAATGCCCCATTGTGATGTCACAGAGTTCCACTGTGATGTGACAATGCCCCATTGTGATGTCACAGAGTTCTATTGTGATGTCACAATGCCCCATTGTGATGTGACTGAGTTCCATTGTGATGTCACAATGCCCCATTGTGATGTCAAAATGCCCCATTATGATGTCACTGAGTTCCATTGTGATGTCACAGTTCCCTTTTGTGATGACACAATGCCCCATTGTGATGCCACTGAGTTCCATTGTGATGGCACAATGCCCCATTGTGATGTCACAGAGTTCCATTGTCATGTCACAATGCCCCATTGTGATGTGACTGAGTTCCATTGTGATGTCACAATGCCCCATTGTGATGTCACTGAGTTCCATTGTGATGTCACAATGCCCCATTGTGATGTGACTGAGTTCCATTGTGATGTCACAATGCCCCATTGTGATGTCAAAATGCCCCATTATGATGTCACTGAGTTCCATTGTGATGTCACAGTTCCCTTTTGTGATGACACAATGCCCCATTGTGATACCACTGAGTTCCATTGTGATGTCACAATGCCCCATCGTGATGTCACAGAGTTCTATTGTGATGTCACAATGCCCCATTGTGATGGCACAATGCCCCATTGTGATGTCACAGAGTTCCATTGTCATGTCACAATGCCCCATTGTGATGTGACTGAGTTCCATTGTGATGTCACAATGCCCCATTGTGATGTGACTGAGTTCCATTGTGATGTCACAATACCCCATTGTGATGTCAAAATGCCCCATTATGATGTCACTGAGTTCCATTGTGATGTCACAGTTCCCCATTGTGATGGCACAATACCCCATTGTGATGTCACAGAATTCCAATGTAATGTCGCAATGCCTCAATGTGATGTCACTGAGTTCGATTGTGATGTCACTGAATTCCATTGTGATGTCACAATGCCCCATTCTGATATCACAATGCCCCATTGTGATGTCACAGAGTTCCATTGTGATGTGACAATGCCCCATTGTGATGTCACAGAGTTCTATTGTGATGTCACAATGCCCCATTGTGATGGCACAATGCCCCATTGTGATGTCACAGATTTCCATTGTCATGTCACAATGCCCCATTCTGATGTCACAGACTTCCATTGTGATGTCAGAATGCCTCAATGTGATGTCACAGAGTTCCATTGTGATGTCACAATATCCCATTGTGATGTTACTGAGTTCCATTGTGATGTCACTGAATTCCATTGTGATGTCACAATGCCCCATTGTGATGTCACACAGTTCTATTGTGATGTCACAATGCCCCATTGTGATGTCACAATGCGCCATTGTGATGTCACAATGCCCCATTATGATGACACTGAGTTCCGTTGTGATGTCACAATTCCCCATTGTGATGGCACAATGCCCCATTGTGATGCCACTGAGTTCCATTGTGATGTCACAATGCCCCATTGTGATGTCACTGAGTTCCATTGTGATGTCACAATTCCCCATTGTGATGACACAGAGTTCCATTGTGATATCACAATGCCCCATTGTGATGTCACTGAGTTCTATTGTGATGTCACAATGCCCCAATGTGATGTCACAGAGTTCCATTGTGATGTCACTGAATTGCATTGTGATGTCACAATGCCCCATTGTGATGTCACTGAGTTCCATTGTGATGACACAATGGCCCATTGTGATGGCACAATGCTCCATTGTGATGTCACAGAGTTCCATTGTGATGTCACAATGCCCCACTGTGATGTCACAGAGTTCCATTGTGATGTCACAATGCCCCATCGTGATGTCACAGAGTTCTATTGTGATGTTACAATGCCCCATTGTGATGGCACAATGCCCAATTGTGATGTCACAGAGTTCCATTGTCATGTCACAAAGCCCCATTGTTATGTCACAGAATTCCATTGTGATGTCGCAATGCCCCATTGTGATGTCACAAAGTTCCCTTGTGATGTCACAATGCCCCATTGTTATGTCACAGAATTCCATTGTGATGTCGCAATGCCCCATTGTGATGTCACTGAGTTCCATTGTGATGTCACAATGCCCATTTGTGATGTGACTGAGTTCCATTGTGATGTCACAATTCCCCATTGTGATGTCACTGAGTTCCATTGTGTTGTCACAATGCCCGATTGTGATGGCACTGAGTTCCATTGTGATGTCACAATGCCCCAATGTGATGTCACATAGTTCCATTGTGATGTCACAATGCCCCATTGTTATGTCACAGAATTCCATTGTGATGTCGCAATGCCCCATTGTGATGTCACTGAGTTCCATTGTGATGTCACAATGCCCATTTGTGATGTGACTGAGTTCCATTGTGATGTCACAATGCCCCATTGTGATGTTAAAGAGTTCCATTGTGATGGCACAATGCCCCATTGTGATGCCACTGAGTTCCATTGTGATGTCACAATGCCCCATTGTGATGTCACTGAGATCCATTGTGATGTCACAATGCCCCATTGTGATGTCACTGAGTTCCATTGTGATGTCACAATGCCCCAATGTGATGTCACAGAGTTCCATTGTGATGTCACTGAATTCCATTGGAATGTCACAATGCCCCATTGTGATGTCACTGAGTTCCATTGTGATGTCACAATGCCCCATTGTGATGTCACTGAATTCCATTGGAATGTCACAATGCCCCATTGTGATGTCACTGAATTCCATTGTGATGTCACAATGCCCCATTGTGATGTCACAGAGTGCAATTGTGATGGCACAATGCCCCATTGTAATGTCACTGAGTTCCATTGTGATGTCACAATGCCCCATTGTGATGTCACAGAGTGCAATTGTGATGGCACAATGCCCCATTGTGATGTCACTGAGTTCCATTGTGATGTCACAATGTCCCATTGTGATGTCACAAGCCTCAATGTGATGTCTCAATGCCTCAATGTGATGTCAGAGTTCCATTGTGATGTCACAATATCCCATTGTGATGTCACTGAGTTCCATTGTGATGTCACTGAATTCCATTGTGATGTCACAATGCCCCATTGTGATGTCACAATGCCTCATTGTGATGTCACTGAGTTCCATTTGTGATGTCACAATGCCCCATTGTGATGGCACTGAGTTCCATTGTGATGTCACAATGCCCCATTGTGATGTCACTGAGTTCCATTGTGATGCACACCCCGATGGCACAATGCCCCATTGTGATGTCACTGAGTTCCATTGTGATGTCAAGATATCCCATTGTGATGTCACTGAGTTCCATTGTGATGTCACTGAATTCCATTGTGATGTCACAATGCCCCATTGTGATGTCACAGAGTTCCATTGTGATGTCACAATGCCCCATTGTGATGTCACTGAATTCCATTGTGAGTTCACAATGCCCCATTGTGATGTCACTGAGTTCCATTGTGATGTCACAATGCCCCATTGTCATGCACAATGCCCCATTGTGATGTCACTGTGTTCCATTTTGAGGTCACAATGCCCCATTGTGATGTCACAGAGTTCCATTGTGATGTCAAAATGCCCCATTGTGATGTCACAGAATTCCAATGTAATGACGCAATGCCTCATTGTGATGTCACAGAGTTCCATTGTGATGTCACAATGCCCCATTGTGATGTCACTGAGTTCCATTGTGATGTCACTGAATTCCATTGTGATGTCACAATGCCCCATTGTGATGTCACAGACTTCCATTGTGATGTCACAATGCCTCAATGTGATGTCACAGAGTTCCATTGTGATGTCACAATACCCCATTGTGATGTCACTGAGTTCCATTGTGATGTCACTGAATTCCATTGTGATGTCACAATGCCCCATTGTGATATCAAAATGCCCCATTGTGATGTCACAGAGTTCCACTGTGATGTGACAATGCCCCATTGTGATGTCACAGAGTTCTATTGTGATGTCACAATGCCCCATTGTGATGTGACTGAGTTCCATTGTGATGTCACAATGCCCCAATGTGATGTCAAAATGCCCCATTATGATGTCACTGAGTTCCATTGTGATGTCACAGTTCCGTTCTTGTGATGACACAATGCCCCATTGTGATGCCACTGAGTTCCATTGTGATGGCACAATGCCCCATTGTGATGTCACAGAGTTCCATTGTCATGTCACAATGCCCCATTGTGATGTGACTGAGTTCCATTGTGATGTCACAATGCCCCATTGTGATGTCACTGAGTTCCATTGTGATGTCACAATGCCCCATTGTGATGTGACTGAGTTCCATTGTGATGTCACAATGCCCCATTGTGATGTCAAAATGCCCCATTATGATGTCACTGAGTTCCATTGTGATGTCACAGTTCCCTTTTGTGATGACACAATGCCCCATTGTGATACCACTGAGTTCCATTGTGATGTCACAATGCCCCATCGTGATGTCACAGAGTTCTATTGTGATGTCACAATGCCCCATTGTGATGGCACAATGCCCCATTGTGATGTCACAGAGTTCCATTGTCATGTCACAATGCCCCATTGTGATGTGACTGAGTTCCATTGTGATGTCACAATGCCCCATTGTGATGTGACTGAGTTCCATTGTGATGTCACAATACCCCATTGTGATGTCAAAATGCCCCATTATGATGTCACTGAGTTCCATTGTGATGTCACAGTTCCCCATTGTGATGGCACAATACCCCATTGTGATGTCACAGAATTCCAATGTAATGTCGCAATGCCCCAATGTGATGTCACTGAGTTCGATTGTGATGTCACTGAATTCCATTGTGATGTCACAATGCCCCATTCTGATATCACAATGCCCCATTGTGATGTCACAGAGTTCCATTGTGATGTGACAATGCCCCATTGTGATGTCACAGAGTTCTATTGTGATGTCACAATGCCCCATTGTGATGGCACAATGCCCCATTGTGATGTCACAGATTTCCATTGTCATGTCACAATGCCCCATTCTGATGTCACAGACTTCCATTGTGATGTCAGAATGCCTCAATGTGATGTCACAGAGTTCCATTGTGATGTCACAATATCCCATTGTGATGTCACTGAGTTCCATTGTGATGTCACTGAATTCCATTGTGATGTCACAATGCCCCATTGTGATGTCACACAGTTCTATTGTGATGTCACAATGCCCCATTGTGATGTCACAATGCGCCATTGTGATGTCACAATGCCCCATTGTGATGACACTGAGTTCCGTTGTGATGTCACAATTCCCCATTGTGATGGCACAATGCCCCATTGTGATGCCACTGAGTTCCATTGTGATGTCACAATGCCCCATTGTGATGTCACTGAGTTCCATTGTGATGTCACAATTCCCCCATTGTGATGACACAGAGTTCCATTGTGATATCACAATGCCCCATTGTGATGTCACTGAGTTCTATTGTGATGTCACAATGCCCCAATGTGATGTCACAGAGTTCCATTGTGATGTCACTGAATTGCATTGTGATGTCACAATGCCCCATTGTGATGTCACTGAGTTCCATTGTGATGACACAATGGCCCATTGTGATGGCACAATGCTCCATTGTGATGTCACAGAGTTCCATTGTGATGTCACAATGCCCCACTGTGATGTCACAGAGTTCCATTGTGATGTCACAATGCCCTATCGTGATGTCACAGAGTTCTATTGTGATGTTACAATGCCCCATTGTGATGGCACAATGCCCAATTGTGATGTCACAGAGTTCCATTGTCATGTCACAAAGCCTCATTGTTATGTCACAGAATTCCATTGTGATGTCGCAATGCCCCATTGTGATGTCACAAAGTTCCCATTGTGATGTCACAATGCCCCATTGTTATGTCACAGAATTCCATTGTGATGTCGCAATGCCCCATTGTGATGTCACTGAGTTCCATTGTGATGTCACAATGCCCATTTGTGATGTGACTGAGTTCCATTGTGATGTCACAATTCCCCATTGTGATGTCACTGAGTTCCATTGTGTTGTCACAATGCCCGATTGTGATGGCACTGAGTTCCATTGTGATGTCACAATGCCCCATTGTGATGTCACATAGTTCCATTGTGATGTCACAATGCCCCATTGTTATGTCACAGAATTCCATTGTGATGTCGCAATGCCCCATTGTGATGTCACTGAGTTCCATTGTGATGTCACAATGCCCATTTGTGATGTGACTGAGTTCCATTGTGATGTCACAATGCCCCATTGTGATGTTACAGAGTTCCATTGTGATGGCACAATGCCCCATTGTGATGCCACTGAGTTCCATTGTGATGTCACAATGCCCCATTGTGATGTCACTGAGATCCATTGTGATGTCACAATGCCCCATTGTGATGTCACTGAGTTCCATTGTGATGTCACAATGCCCCAATGTGATGTCACAGAGTTCCATTGTGATGTCACTGAATTCCATTGGAATGTCACAATGCCCCATTGTGATGTCACTGAGTTCCATTGTGATGTCACAATGCCCCATTGTGATGTCACTGAATTCCATTGGAATGTCACAATGCCCCATTGTGATGTCACTGAATTCCATTGTGATGTCACAATTTCCCATTGTGATGTCACAGAGTTCCATTGTGATGTCACAATGCCCCATTGTGATGTCACAGAGTTGCATTGTGATATCATAATGTCCCATTGTGATGTCACAATGCCTCAATGTGATGTCACAAATCCTCAATGTGATGTCAGAGTCCCATTGTGATGTCACAATATCCCATTGTGATGTCACTGAGTTCCATTGTGATGTCACTGAATTCCATTGTGATGTCACAATGCCCCATTGTGATGTCACAATTCCCCATTGTGATGTCAAAAAGTTCCATTGTCATGTCACAATGCCCTATTGTGATGTCACAGACTTCCATTGTGAAGTCACAATGCCTCAATGTGATGTCACAGAGTTCCATTGTGATGTCACAATATGCCATTGTGATGTCACTGAGTTCCATTGTGATGTCACTGAATTCCATTGTGATGTCACAGTGCCCCATTGTGATTTCACAATTCCCCATTGTGATGTCAAAAAGTTCCATTGTGATGTCACAATGCCTCAATGTGATATCACTGAGTTCCATTGTGTTGTCACAATGCCCCATTGTGATGTCACTGAATTCCATTGTGAGTTCACAATGCCCCATTGTGATGTCACAATGCCCCATTTTGATGCACAATGCCCCATTGTGATGTCACTGTGTTCCATTTTGAGGTCACAATGCCCCATTGTGATGTCACTGAATTCCATTGTGATGTCAAAATGCCCCATTGTGATGTCACTGAGTTCCATTGTGATGTCACCATGCCCCATTGTGATGGCACAATGCCCCATTGTGATGTCACAGAGTTCCATTGTCATGTCACAATGCCCCATTGTGATGTCACAGAGTGCAATTGTGATGGCACAATGCCCCATTGTGATGTCACTGAGTTCCATTGTGATGTCACTGAATTCCATTGTGATGTCACAGAGTTCCATTGTGATGTAGCAATGCCCCATTGTGATGTCACAGAGTTCTATTGTGATGCCACAATGCCCCATTGTGATGGCACAATGCCCCATTGTGATGTCACAGAGTGCAATTGTGATGGCACAATGCCCCATTGTGATGTCACTGAGTTCCATTGTGATGTCACAATGCCCGATTGTGATGGTACAATGTCCCATTGTGATGGGACAATGCCCCATTGTGATTTCACAATGCCCCATTGTGATGTCACTGAGTTCCATTGTGATGTCACAATGCCCCATTGTTATGTCACAGAATTCCATTGTGATGTCGCAATGCCCCATTGTGATGTCACTGAGTTCCATTGTGATGTCACAATGCCCATTTGTGATGTCACAATGCCCCATTCTGATGTCACAATGCCCCATTCTGATGTCACTGAGTTCCATTGTGATGTCATAATGCCCCAATGTGATGTCACAGACTTCCATTGTGATGTCAAAATGCCCCATTGTGATGTCACTGAGTTCCATTGTGATGTCACAATTCCCCATTGTGATGTCACTGAGTTCCATTGTGATGTCACAATACCCCATTGTTATGTCACATAATTCCATTGTGATGTCGCAATGCCCCATTGAGATGTCACTGAGTTCCATTGTGATGTCACAATGCCCCATTGTGATGTCACTGAATTCCATTGTGATGTCACAGAGTTCCATTGTGATGTCACAATGCCCCATTGTGATGTCACAGAGTGCAATTGTGATGGCACAATGCCCCATTGTGATGTCACTGAGTTCCATTGTGATGTCACAATGCCCCATTGTGATGTCACAGAGTGCAATTGTGATGGCACAATGCCCCATTGTGATGTCACTGAGTTCCATTGTGATGTCACAATGTCCCATTGTGATGTCACAATGCCTCAATGTGATGTCTCAATGCCTCAATGTGATGTCAGAGTTCCATTGTGATGTCACAATATCCCATTGTGATGTCACTGAGTTCCATTGTGATGTCACTGAATTCCATTGTGATATCACAATGCCCCATTGTGATGTCACAATGCCTCAATGTGATGTCACTGAGTTCCATTTTGATGTCACAATGCCCCATTGTGATGTCACTGAGTTCCATTGTGATGTCACAATGCCCCATTGTGATGTCACTGAGTTCCATTGTGATGTCACAATTCCCCATTGCGATGGCACAATGCCCCATTGTGATGTCACTGAGTTCCATTGTGATGTCAAGATATCCCATTGTGATGTCACTGAGTTCCATTGTGATGTCACTGAATTCCATTGTGATGTCACAATGCCCCATTGTGATGTCACAGAGTTCCATTGTGATGTCACAATGCCCCATTGTGATGTCACTGAATTCCATTGTGAGTTCACAATGCCCCATTGTGATGTCACTGAGTTCCATTGTGATGTCACAATACCCCATTGTCATGCACAATGCCCCATTGTGATGTCACTGTGTTCATTTTGAGGTCACAATGCCCCATTGTGATGTCACAGAGTTCCATTGTGATGTCAAAATGCCCCATTGTGATGTCACAGAATTCCAATGTAATGATGCAATGCCTCAATGTGATGTCACAGAGTTCCATTGTGATGGCACAATGCCCAATTGTGATGTCACTGAGTTCCATTGTGATGTCACTGAATTCCATTGTGATGTCACAATGCCCCATTGTGATGTCACAGACTTCCATTGTGATGTCACAATGCCTCAATGTAATGTCACAGAGTTCCATTGTGATGTCACAATATCCCATTGTGATGTCACTGAGTTCCATTGTGATGTCACTGAATTCCATTGTGATGTCACAATGCCCCATTGTGATATCAAAATGCCCCATTGTGATGTCACAGAGTTCCATTGTGATGTGACAATGCCCCATTGTGATGTCACAGAGTTCTATTGTGATGTCACAATGCCCCATTGTGATGTGACTGAGTTCCATTGTGATGTCACAATGCCCCATTGTGATGTCAAAATGCCCCATTATGATGTCACTGAGTTCCATTGTGATGTCACAGTTCCCTTTTGTGATGACACAATGCCCCATTGTGATGCCACTGAGTTCCATTGTGATGGCACAATGCCCCATTGTGATGTCACAGAGTTCCATTGTCATGTCACAATGCCCCATTGTGATGTGACTGAGTTCCATTGTGATGTCACAATGCCCCATTGTGATGTCACTGAGTTCCATTGTGATGTCACAATGCCCCATTGTGATGTGACTGAGTTCCATTGTGATGTCACAATGCCCCATTGTGATGTCAAAATGCCCCATTATGATGTCACTGAGTTCCATTGTGATGTCACAGTTCCCTTTTGTGATGACACAATGCCCCATTGTGATGCCACTGAGTTCCATTGTGATGTCACAATGCCCCATCGTGATGTCACAGAGTTCTATTGTGATGTCACAATGCCCCATTGTGATGGCACAATGCCCCATTGTGATGTCACAGAGTTCCATTGTCATGTCACAATGCCCCATTGTGATGTGACTGAGTTCCATTGTGATGTCACAATGCCCCATTGTGATGTGACTGAGTTCCATTGTGATGTCACAATACCCCATTGTGATGTCAAAATGCCCCATTATGATGTCACTGAGTTCCATTGTGATGTCACAGTTCCCCATTGTGATGGCACAATACCCCATTGTGATGTCACAGAATTCCAATGTAATGTCGCAATGCCTCAATGTGATGTCACTGAGTTCGATTGTGATGTCACTGAATTCCATTGTGATGTCACAATGCCCCATTCTGATATCACAATGCCCCATTGTGATGTCACAGAGTTCCATTGTGATGTGACAATGCCCCATTGTGATGTCACAGAGTTCTATTGTGATGTCACAATGCCCCATTGTGATGGCACAATGCCCCATTGTGATGTCACAGATTTCCATTGTCATGTCACAATGCCCCATTCTGATGTCACAGACTTCCATTGTGATGTCAGAATGCCTCAATGTGATGTCACAGAGTTCCATTGTGATGTCACAATATCCCATTGTGATGTTACTGAGTTCCATTGTGATGTCACTGAATTCCATTGTGATGTCACAATGCCCCATTGTGATGTCACACAGTTCTATTGTGATGTCACAATGCCCCATTGTGATGTCACAATGCGCCATTGTGATGTCACAATGCCCCATTATGATGTCACTGAGTTCCGTTGTGATGTCACAATTCCCCATTGTGATGGCACAATGCCCCATTGTGATGCCACTGAGTTCCATTGTGATGTCACAATGCCCCATTGTGATGTCACTGAGTTCCATTGTGATGTCACAATTCCCCATTGTGATGTCACAGAGTTCCATTGTGATATCACAATGCCCCATTGTGATGTCACTGAGTTCTATTGTGATGTCACAATGCCCCAATGTGATGTCACAGAGTTCCATTGTGATGTCACTGAATTGCATTGTGATGTCACAATGCCCCATTGTGATGTCACTGAGTTCCATTGTGATGACACAATGGCCCATTGTGATGGCACAATGCTCCATTGTGATGTCACAGAGTTCCATTGTGATGTCACAATGCCCCACTGTGATGTCACAGAGTTCCATTGTGATGTCACAATGCCCCATCGTGATGTCACAGAGTTCTATTGTGATGTTACAATGCCCCATTGTGATGGCACAATGCCCAATTGTGATGTCACAGAGTTCCATTGTCATGTCACAAAGCCTCATTGTTATGTCACAGAATTCCATTGTGATGTCGCAATGCCCCATTGTGATGTCACAAAGTTCCCTTGTGATGTCACAATGCCCCATTGTTATGTCACAGAATTCCATTGTGATGTCGCAATGCCCCATTGTGATGTCACTGAGTTCCATTGTGATGTCACAATGCCCATTTGTGATGTGACTGAGTTCCATTGTGATGTCACAATTCCCCATTGTGATGTCACTGAGTTCCATTGTGTTGTCACAATGCCCGATTGTGATGGCACTGAGTTCCATTGTGATGTCACAATGCCCCAATGTGATGTCACATAGTTCCATTGTGATGTCACAATGCCCCATTGTTATGTCACAGAATTCCATTGTGATGTCGCAATGCCCCATTGTGATGTCACTGAGTTCCATTGTGATGTCACAATGCCCATTTGTGATGTGACTGAGTTCCATTGTGATGTCACAATGCCCCATTGTGATGTTAAAGAGTTCCATTGTGATGGCACAATGCCCCATTGTGATGCCACTGAGTTCCATTGTGATGTCACAATGCCCCATTGTGATGTCACTGAGATCCATTGTGATGTCACAATGCCCCATTGTGATGTCACTGAGTTCCATTGTGATGTCACAATGCCCCATTGTGATGTCACAGAGTTCCATTGTGATGTCACTGAATTCCATTGGGATGTCACAATGCCCCATTGTGATGTCACTGAGTTCCATTGTGATGTCACAATGCCCCATTGTGATGTCACTGAGTTCCATTGGGATGTCACAATGCCCCATTGTGATGTCACTGAATTCCATTGTGATGTCACAATTTCCCATTGTGATGTCACAGAGTTCCATTGTGATGTCACAATGCCCCATTGTGATGTCACAGAGTTGCATTGTGATATCATAATGTCCCATTGTGATGTCACAATGCCTCAATGTGATGTCACAAATCCTCAATGTGATGTCAGAGTCCCATTGTGATGTCACAATATCCCATTGTGATGTCACTGAGTTCCATTGTGATGTCACTGAATTCCATTGTGATGTCACAATGCCCCATTGTGATGTCACAATTCCCCATTGTGATGTCAAAAAGTTCCATTGTGATGTCACAATGCCCCATTGTGATGTCACAGACTTCCATTGTGATGTCACAATGCCTCAATGTGATGTCACAGAGTTCCATTGTGATGTCACAATATGCCATTGTGATGTCACTGAGTTCCATTGTGATGTCACTGAATTCCATTGTGATGTCACAGTGCCCCATTGTGATGTCACAATTCCCCATTGTGATGTCAAAAAGTTCCATTGTGATGTCACAATGCCTCATTGTGATGTCACTGAGTTCCATTGTGATGTCACAATGCCCCATTGTGATGTCACTGAATTCCATTGTGAGTTCACAATGCCCCATTGTGATGTCACAATGCCCCATTTTGATGCACAATGCCCCATTGTGATGTCACTGTGTTCCATTTTGATGTCACAATGCCCCATTGTGATGTCACTGAATTCCATTGTGATGTCAAAATGCCCCATTGTGATGTCACTGAGTTCCATTGTGATGTCACCATGCCCCATTGTGATGGCACAATGCCCCATTGTGATGTCACAGAGTTCCATTGTGATGTCACAATGCCCCATTGTGATGTCACAGAGTGCCATTGTGATGTCACAATGCCCCATTGTGATGTCACTGAGTTCCATTGTGATGTCACTGAATTCCATTGTGATGTCACAGAGTTCCATTGTGATGTAGCAATGCCCCATTGTGATGTCACAGAGTTCCATTGTGATGCCACAATGCCCCATTGTGATGGCACAATGCCCCATTGTGATGTCACAGAGTGCCATTGTGATGGCACAATGCCCCATTGTGATGTCACTGAGTTCCATTGTGATGTCACAATGCCCCATTGTGATGGCACAATGTCCCATTGTGATGGGACAATGCCCCATTGTGATTTCACAATGCCCCATTGTGATGTCACTGAGTTCCATTGTGATGTCACAATGCCCCATTGTGATGTCACAGAATTCCATTGTGATGTCGCAATGCCCCATTGTGATGTCACTGAGTTCCATTGTGATGTCACAATGCCCATTTGTGATGTCACAATGCCCCATTGTGATGTCACAATGCCCCATTGTGATGTCACTGAGTTCCATTGTGATGTCACAATGCCCCATTGTGATGTCACAGACTTCCATTGTGATGTCAAAATGCCCCATTGTGATGTCACTGAGTTCCATTGTGATGTCACAATTCCCCATTGTGATGTCACTGAGTTCCATTGTGATGTCACAATGCCCCATTGTTATGTCACATAATTCCATTGTGATGTCGCAATGCCCCATTGAGATGTCACTGAGTTCCATTGTGATGTCACAATGCCCCATTGTGATGTCACTGAATTCCATTGTGATGTCACAGAGTTCCATTGTGATGTCACAATGCCCCATTGTGATGTCACAGAGTGCCATTGTGATGGCACAATGCCCCATTGTGATGTCACTGAGTTCCATTGTGATGTCACAATGCCCCATTGTGATGTCACAGAGTGCAATTGTGATGGCACAATGCCCCATTGTGATGTCACTGAGTTCCATTGTGATGTCACAATGTCCCATTGTGATGTCACAATGCCTCAATGTGATGTCTCAATGCCTCAATGTGATGTCAGAGTTCCATTGTGATGTCACAATATCCCATTGTGATGTCACTGAGTTCCATTGTGATGTCACTGAATTCCATTGTGATATCACAATGCCCCATTGTGATGTCACAATGCCTCATTGTGATGTCACTGAGTTCCATTTTGATGTCACAATGCCCCATTGTGATGTCACTGAGTTCCATTGTGATGTCACAATGCCCCATTGTGATGTCACTGAGTTCCATTGTGATGTCACAATTCCCCATTGATGGCACAATGCCCCATTGTGATGTCACTGAGTTCCATTGTGATGTCAAAATATCCCATTGTGATGTCACTGAGTTCCATTGTGATGTCACTGAATTCCATTGTGATGTCACAATGCCCCATTGTGATGTCACAGAGTTCCATTGTGATGTCACAATGCCCCATTGTGATGTCACTGAATTCCATTGTGAGGTCACAATGCCCCATTGTGATGTCACTGAGTTCCATTGTGATGTCACAATGCCCCATTGTCATGCACAATGCCCCATTGTGATGTCACTGTGTTCCATTTTGATGTCACAATGCCCCATTGTGATGTCACAGAGTTCCATTGTGATGTCAAAATGCCCCATTGTGATGTCACAGAATTCCAATGTGATGACGCAATGCCTCAATGTGATGTCACAGAGTTCCATTGTGATGTCACAATGCCCAATTGTGATGTCACTGAGTTCCATTGTGATGTCACTGAATTCCATTGTGATGTCACAATGCCCCATTGTGATGTCACAGACTTCCATTGTGATGTCACAATGCCTCAATGTAATGTCACAGAGTTCCATTGTGATGTCACAATATCCCATTGTGATGTCACTGAGTTCCATTGTGATGTCACTGAATTCCATTGTGATGTCACAATGCCCCATTGTGATATCAAAATGCCCCATTGTGATGTCACAGAGTTCCATTGTGATGTGACAATGCCCCATTGTGATGTCACAGAGTTCTATTGTGATGTCACAATGCCCCATTGTGATGTGACTGAGTTCCATTGTGATGTCACAATGCCCCATTGTGATGTCACAATGCCCCATTATGATGTCACTGAGTTCCATTGTGATGTCACAGTCCCTTCTTGTGATGACACAATGCCCCATTGTGATGCCACTGAGTTCCATTGTGATGGCACAATGCCCCATTGTGATGTCACAGAGTTCCATTGTGATGTCACAATGCCCCATTGTGATGTGACTGAGTTCCATTGTGATGTCACAATGCCCCATTGTGATGTCACTGAGTTCCATTGTGATGTCACAATGCCCCATTGTGATGTCACTGAGTTCCATTGTGATGTCACAATGCCCCATTGTGATGTCAAAATGCCCCATTGTGATGTCACTGAGTTCCATTGTGATGTCACAGTCCCTTTGTGATGACACAATGCCCCATTGTGATGCCACTGAGTTCCATTGTGATGTCACAATGCCCCATTGTGATGTCACAGAGTTCTATTGTGATGTCACAATGCCCCATTGTGATGGCACAATGCCCCATTGTGATGTCACAGAGTTCCATTGTCATGTCACAATGCCCCATTGTGATGTCACTGAGTTCCATTGTGATGTCACAATGCCCCATTGTGATGTCACTGAGTTCCATTGTGATGTCACAATGCCCCATTGTGATGTCAAAATGCCCCATTATGATGTCACTGAGTTCCATTGTGATGTCACAGTTCCCCATTGTGATGGCACAATACCCCATTGTGATGTCACAGAATTCCAATGTAATGTCGCAATGCCTCAATGTGATGTCACTGAGTTCCATTGTGATGTCACTGAATTCCATTGTGATGTCACAATGCCCCATATCTGATATCACAATGCCCCATTGTGATGTCACAGAGTTCCATTGTGATGTCACAATGCCCCATTGTGATGTCACAGAGTTCCATTGTGATGTCACAATGCCCCATTGTGATGGTCACAATGCCCCATTGTGATGTCACAGATTTCCATTGTCATGTCACAATGCCCCATTCTGATGTCACAGACTTCCATTGTGATGTCAGAATGCCTCAATGTGATGTCACAGAGTTCCATTGTGATGTCACAATATCCCATTGTGATGTCACTGAGTTCCATTGTGATGTCACTGAATTCCATTGTGATGTCACAATGCCCCATTGTGATGTCACAGAGTTCCATTGTGATGTCACAATGCGCCATTGTGATGTCACAATGCCCCATTGTGATGTCACTGAGTTCCATTGTGATGTCACAATGCCCCATTGTGATGGCACAATGCCCCATTGTGATGCCACTGAGTTCCATTGTGATGTCACAATGCCCCATTGTGATGTCACTGAGTTCCATTGTGATGTCACAATCCCCATTGTGATGTCACAGAGTTCCATTGTGATATCACAATGCCCCATTGTGATGTCACTGAGTTCCATTGTGATGTCACAATGCCCCAATGTGATGTCACAGAGTTCCATTGTGATGTCACTGAATTGCCCATTGTGATGTCACAATGCCCCATTGTGATGTCACAGAATTCCATTGTGATGTCACAATGCCCCATTGTGATGTCACTGAGTTCCATTGTGATGTCACAATGCCCCATTGTGATGTCACTGAGTTCCATTGTGATGTCACAATGCCCCATTGTGATGTCACTGAGTTCCATTGTGATGTCACAATGCCCCATTGTGATGGCACTGAGTTCCATTGTGATGTCACAATGCCCCATTGTGATGTCACAGAGTTCCATTGTGATGTCACAATGCCCCATTGTTATGTCACAGAATTCCATTGTGATGTCGCAATGCCCCATTGTGATGTCACTGAGTTCCATTGTGATGTCACAATGCCCCATTGTGATGTGACTGAGTTCCATTGTGATGTCACAATGCCCCATTGTGATGTCACAGAGTTCCATTGTGATGGCACAATGCCCCATTGTGATGTCACTGAGTTCCATTGTGATGTCACAATGCCCCATTGTGATGTCACTGAGTTCCATTGTGATGTCACAATGCCCCATTGTGATGTCACTGAGTTCCATTGTGATGTCACAATTCCCCATTGTGATGGCACAATGCCCCATTGTGATGTCACTGAGTTCCATTGTGATGTCACAATGCCCCATTGTGATGTCACTGAGTTCCATTGTGATGTCACAATGCCCCATGGTGATGTCACAGAGTTCCATTGTGATGTCACTGAATGCCCCATTGTGATGTCACAATGCCCCATTGTGATGTCACAATGCCCCATTGTGATGTCACAATGCCCCAATATGATGTCACGAGTTCCATTGTGATGTCACAATGCCCCATTGTGATGTCACTGAGTTCCATTGTGATGTCACAATGCCCCATTGTGATGTCACAATGCCCCATTGTGATGTCACAAAGTTCCATTGTGATGTCACAATGCCCCAATGTGATGTCACAGAGTTCCATTGTGATGTCACAATGCCCCATTGTGATGGCACAATGCCCCATTGTGATGTCACTGAGTTCCATTGTGATGTCACAATGCCCCATTGTATGTAAACATTGTGATGTCACAATGCCCCATTGTGATGTCACAGAGTTCCATTGTGATGTCACAACCCCATGTGATGTCATGTGATGTCACAAAGCCCCATTGTGATGGCACAATGCCCCAATTGTGATGTCACAGAGTTCCATTGTCATGTACAATGTGATGTCAGAATTCCCCATTGTGATGTCACAATGCCCCATTGTGATGTCACTGAGTTCCATTGTGATGTCACAATTCCCCATTGTGATGGCACAATGCCCCATTGTGATGTCACTGAGTTCCATTGTGATGTCACAATGCCCCATTGTGATGTCAAAATGCCCCATTGTGATGTCACAGAGTTCCACTGTGATGTGACAATGCCCCATTGTGATGTCACAGAGTTCCATTGTGATGTCACAATGCCCCATTGTGATGTGACTGAGTTCCATTGTGATGTCACAATGCCCCATTGTGATGTCAAAATGCCCCATTATGATGTCACTGAGTTCCATTGTGATGTCACAGTTCCCCTTTGTGATGACACAATGCCCCATTGTGATGCCACTGAGTTCCATTGTGATGGCACAATGCCCCATTGTGATGTCACAGAGTTCCATTGTCATGTCACAATGCCCCATTGTGATGTCACTGAGTTCCATTGTGATGTCACAATGCCCCATTGTGATGTCACTGAGTTCCATTGTGATGTCACAATGCCCCATTGTGATGTGACTGAGTTCCATTGTGATGTCACAATGCCCCATTGTGATGTCAAAATGCCCCATTATGATGTCACTGAGTTCCATTGTGATGTCACAGTTCCCTTTTGTGATGACACAATGCCCCATTGTGATGCCACTGAGTTCCATTGTGATGTCACAATGCCCCATTGTGATGTCACAGAGTTCCATTGTGATGTCACAATGCCCCATTGTGATGGCACAATGCCCCATTGTGATGTCACAGAGTTCCATTGTCATGTCACAATGCCCCATTGTGATGTGACTGAGTTCCATTGTGATGTCACAATGCCCCATTGTGATGTGACTGAGTTCCATTGTGATGTCACAATGCCCCATTGTGATGTCACAATGCCCCATTATGATGTCACTGAGTTCCATTGTGATGTCACAGTTCCCCATTGTGATGGCACAATACCCCATTGTGATGTCACAGAATTCCAATGTGATGTCGCAATGCCTCAATGTGATGTCACTGAGTTCCATTGTGATGTCACTGAATCCCCATTGTGATGTCACAGTGCCCCATTCTGATGTCACAATGCCCCATTGTGATGTCACAGAGTTCCATTGTGATGTCACAATGCCCCATTGTGATGTCACAGAGTTCCATTGTGATGTCACAATGCCCCATTGTGATGGCACAATGCCCCATTGTGATGTCACAGATTTCCATTGTGATGTCACAATGCCCCATTGTGATGTCACACTTCCATTGTGATGTCAGAATGCCTCAATGTGATGTCACAGAGTTCCATTGTGATGTCACAATATCCCATTGTGATGTCACTGAGTTCCATTGTGATGTCACTGAATTCCATTGTGATGTCACAATGCCCCATTGTGATGTCACAGAGTTCCATTGTGATGTCACAATGCCCCATTGTGATGTCACAATGCCCCATTGTGATGTCACAATGCCCCATTGTGATGTCACTGAGTTCCATTGTGATGTCACAATGCCCCATTGTGATGGCACAATGCCCCATTGTGATGCCACTGAGTTCCATTGTGATGTCACAATGCCCCATTGTGATGTCACTGAGTTCCATTGTGATGTCACAATTCCCCATTGTGATGTCACAGAGTTCCATTGTGATATCACAATGCCCCATTGTGATGTCACTGAGTTCCATTGTGATGTCACAATGCCCCATTGTGATGTCACAGAGTTCCATTGTGATGTCACTGAATTGCATTGTGATGTCACAATGCCCCATTGTGATGTCACTGAGTTCCATTGTGATGACACAATGGCCCATTGTGATGGCACAATGCCCCATTGTGATGTCACAGAGTTCCATTGTGATGTCACAATGCCCCACTGTGATGTCACAGAGTTCCATTGTGATGTCACAATGCCCCATTGTGATGTCACAGAGTTCTATTGTGATGTTACAATGCCCCATTGTGATGGCACAATGCCCCATTGTGATGTCACAGAGTTCCATTGTCATGTCACAATGCCCCATTGTGATGTCACAGAATTCCATTGTGATGTCGCAATGCCCCATTGTGATGTCACAAAGTTCCCTTGTGATGTCACAATGCCCCATTGTTATGTCACAGAATTCCATTGTGATGTCGCAATGCCCCATTGTGATGTCACTGAGTTCCATTGTGATGTCACAATGCCCATTTGTGATGTGACTGAGTTCCATTGTGATGTCACAATTCCCCATTGTGATGTCACTGAGTTCCATTGTGATGTCACAATGCCCCATTGTGATGGCACTGAGTTCCATTGTGATGTCACAATGCCCCATTGTGATGTCACATAGTTCCATTGTGATGTCACAATGCCCCATTGTGATGTCACAGAATTCCATTGTGATGTCACAATGCCCCATTGTGATGTCACTGAGTTCCATTGTGATGTCACAATGCCCCATTGTGATGTCACTGAGTTCCATTGTGATGTCACAATGCCCCATTGTGATGTTACAGAGTTCCATTGTGATGTCACAATGCCCCATTGTGATGCCACTGAGTTCCATTGTGATGTCACAATGCCCCATTGTGATGTCACTGAGTTCCATTGTGATGTCACAATGCCCCATTGTGATGTCACTGAGTTCCATTGTGATGTCACAATGCCCCATTGTGATGTCACAGAGTTCCATTGTGATGTCACTGAGTTCCATTGGGATGTCACAATGCCCCATTGTGATGTCACTGAGTTCCATTGTGATGTCACAATGCCCCATTGTGATGTCACTGAGTTCCAT
The DNA here is from genome assembly GCA_947044405.1 of Leptodactylus fallax. Taxonomy (NCBI): domain Eukaryota; kingdom Metazoa; phylum Chordata; class Amphibia; order Anura; family Leptodactylidae; genus Leptodactylus; species Leptodactylus fallax. The sequence continues at coordinate 53,690 of CAMRHE010000592.1, forward strand.
TGGGATGTCACAATGCCCCATTGTGATGTCACTGAGTTCCATTGTGATGTCACAATGCCCCATTGTGATGTCACAGAGTTCCATTGTGATGTCACAATGCCCCATTGTGATGTCACAGAGTTCCATTGTGATATCACAATGCCCCATTGTGATGTCACAATGCCTCAATGTGATGTCACAAATCCTCAATGTGATGTCAGAGTCCCATTGTGATGTCACAATGCCCCATTGTGATGTCACTGAGTTCCATTGTGATGTCACGAATCCATTGTGATGTCACAATGCCCCATTGTGATGTCACAATTCCCCATTGTGATGTCAAAAAGTTCCATTGTCATGTCACAATGCCCCATTGTGATGTCACAGACTTCCATTGTGATGTCACAATGCCTCAATGTGATGTCACAGAGTTCCATTGTGATGTCACAATACCCCATTGTGATGTCACTGAGTTCCATTGTGATGTCACTGAATTCCATTGTGATGTCACAGTGCCCCATTGTGATGTCACAATTCCCCATTGTGATGTCAAAAAGTTCCATTGTGATGTCACAATGCCTCAATGTGATGTCACTGAGTTCCATTGTGTTGTCACAATGCCCCATTGTGATGTCACTGAATTCCATTGTGAGTTCACAATGCCCCATTGTGATGTCACAATGCCCCATTTTGATGCACAATGCCCCATTGTGATGTCACTGTGTTCCATTTTGAGGTCACAATGCCCCATTGTGATGTCACTGAATTCCATTGTGATGTCAAAATGCCCCATTGTGATGTCACTGAGTTCCATTGTGATGTCACCATGCCCCATTGTGATGGCACAATGCCCCATTGTGATGTCACAGAGTTCCATTGTCATGTCACAATGCCCCATTGTGATGTCACAGAGTGCAATTGTGATGGCACAATGCCCCATTGTGATGTCACTGAGTTCCATTGTGATGTCACTGAATTCCATTGTGATGTCACAGGTTCCATTGTGATGTCGCAATGCCCCATTGTGATGTCACAGAGTTCCATTGTGATGCCACAATGCCCCATTGTGATGGCACAATGCCCCATTGTGATGTCACTGAGTTCCATTGTGATGTCACAATGCCCCATTGTGATGTCACTGAGTTCCATTGTGATGTCACAATGCCCCATTGTGATGGCACAATGCCCCATTGTGATGGGACAATGCCCCATTGTGATGTCACAATGCCCCATTGTGATGTCACTGAGTTCCATTGTGATGTCACAATGCCCCATTGTGATGTCACAGAGTTCCATTGTGATGTCGCAATGCCCCATTGTGATGTCACTGAGTTCCATTGTGATGTCACAATGCCCCATTTGTGATGTCACAATCCCCATTGTGATGTCACAATGCCCCATTGTGATGTCACTGAGTTCCATTGTGATGTCATAATGCCCCATTGTGATGTCACAGACTTCCATTGTGATGTCAAAATGCCCCATTGTGATGTCACTGAGTTCCATTGTGATGTCACAATTCCCCATTGTGATGTCACTGAGTTCCATTGTGATGTCACAATACCCCATTGTGATGTCACATAATTCCATTGTGATGTCGCAATGCCCCATTGTGATGTCACTGAGTTCCATTGTGATGTCACAATGCCCCATTGTGATGTCACTGAATTCCATTGTGATGTCACAGAGTTCCATTGTGATGTCACAATGCCCCATTGTGATGTCACAGAGTGCCATTGTGATGGCACAATGCCCCATTGTGATGTCACTGAGTTCCATTGTGATGTCACAATGCCCCATTGTGATGTCACAGAGTGCCATTGTGATGGCACAATGCCCCATTGTGATGTCACTGAGTTCCATTGTGATGTCACAATGTCCCATTGTGATGTCACAATGCCTCAATGTGATGTCTCAATGCCTCAATGTGATGTCAGAGTTCCATTGTGATGTCACAATATCCCATTGTGATGTCACTGAGTTCCATTGTGATGTCACTGAATTCCATTGTGATGTCACAATGCCCCATTGTGATGTCACAATGCCTCATTGTGATGTCACAGAGTTCCATTTTGATGTCACAATGCCCCATTGTGATGTCACTGAGTTCCATTGTGATGTCACAATGCCCCATTGTGATGTCACTGAGTTCCATTGTGATGTCACAATGCCCCATTGCGATGGCACAATGCCCCATTGTGATGTCACTGAGTTCCATTGTGATGTCACAATATCCCATTGTGATGTCACTGAGTTCCATTGTGATGTCACTGAATTCCATTGTGATGTCACAATGCCCCATTGTGATGTCACAGAGTTCCATTGTGATGTCACAATGCCCCATTGTGATGTCACACCCATATCCATTGTGTGTCACAATGCCCCATTGTGATGTCACTGAGTTCCATTGTGATGTCACAATGCCCCATTGTGATGCACAATGCCCCATTGTGATGTCACGTGTCCATTGTGAGGTCACAATGCCCCATTGTGATGTCACAGAGTTCCATTGTGATGTCAAAATGCCCCATTGTGATGTCACAGAATTCCAATGTAATGACGCAATGCCTCATTGTGATGTCACAGAGTTCCATTGTGATGGCACAATGCCCCATTGTGATGTCACTGAGTTCCATTGTGATGTCACTGAATTCCATTGTGATGTCACAATGCCCCATTGTGATGTCACAGACTTCCATTGTGATGTCACAATGCCTCAATGTAATGTCACAGAGTTCCATTGTGATGTCACAATATCCCATTGTGATGTCACTGAGTCCCATTGTGATGTCACTGAATTCCATTGTGATGTCACAATGCCCCATTGTGATATCACAATGCCCCATTGTGATGTCACAGAGTTCCATTGTGATGTCACAATGCCCCATTGTGATGTCACAGAGTTCTATTGTGATGTCACAATGCCCCATTGTGATGTGACTGAGTTCCATTGTGATGTCACAATGCCCCATTGTGATGTCACAATGCCCCATTGTGATGTCACTGAGTTCCATTGTGATGTCACAGTTCCCCTTTGTGATGTCACAATGCCCCATTGTGATGCCACTGAGTTCCATTGTGATGGCACAATGCCCCATTGTGATGTCACAGAGTTCCATTGTCATGTCACAATGCCCCATTGTGATGTCACTGAGTTCCATTGTGATGTCACAATGCCCCATTGTGATGTCACTGAGTTCCATTGTGATGTCACAATGCCCCATTGTGATGTCACTGAGTTCCATTGTGATGTCACAATGCCCCATTGTGATGTCACAATGCCCCATTATGATGTCACTGAGTTCCATTGTGATGTCACAGTTCCCTTTTGTGATGACACAATGCCCCATTGTGATGCCACTGAGTTCCATTGTGATGTCACAATGCCCCATCGTGATGTCACAGAGTTCCATTGTGATGTCACAATGCCCCATTGTGATGGCACAATGCCCCATTGTGATGTCACAGAGTTCCATTGTCATGTCACAATGCCCCATTGTGATGTCACTGAGTTCCATTGTGATGTCACAATGCCCCATTGTGATGTGACTGAGTTCCATTGTGATGTCACAATACCCCATTGTGATGTCAAAATGCCCCATTGTGATGTCACTGAGTTCCATTGTGATGTCACAGTTCCCCATTGTGATGGCACAATACCCCATTGTGATGTCACAGAGTTCCATTGTGATGTCGCAATGCCCCATTGTGATGTCACTGAGTTCGATTGTGATGTCACTGAATTCCATTGTGATGTCACAATGCCCCATTCTGATGTCACAATGCCCCATTGTGATGTCACAGAGTTCCATTGTGATGTCACAATGCCCCATTGTGATGTCACAGAGTTCTATTGTGATGTCACAATGCCCCATTGTGATGGCACAATGCCCCATTGTGATGTCACAGATTTCCATTGTGATGTCACAATGCCCCATTCTGATGTCACAGACTTCCATTGTGATGTCAGAATGCCCTCATTGTGATGTCACAGAGTTCCATTGTGATGTCACAATATCCCATTGTGATGTCACTGAGTTCCATTGTGATGTCACTGAATTCCATTGTGATGTCACAATGCCCCATTGTGATGTCACAGAGTTCTATTGTGATGTCACAATGCCCCTTCAGCCATTGTGATGTCACAATGACCCATTATGATGTCACTGAGTTCCATTGTGATGTCACAATGCCCCATTGTGATGGCACAATGCCCCATTGTGATGCCACTGAGTTCCATTGTGATGTCACAATGCCCCATTGTGATGTCACTGAGTTCCATTGTGATGTCACAATGCCCCATTGTGATGTCACTGAGTTCCATTGTGATGTCACAATGCCCCATTGTGATGTCACTGAGTTCTATTGTGATGTCACAATGCCCCATTGTGATGTCACAGAGTTCCATTGTGATGTCACTGAATTGCATTGTGATGTCACAATGCCCCATTGTTATGTCACAGAGTTCCATTGTGATGTCGCAATGCCCCATTGTGATGTCACTGAGTTCCATTGTGATGTCACAATGCCCCATTGTGATGTGACAGAGTTCCATTGTGATGTCACAATTCCCCATTGTGATGTCACTGAGTTCCATTGTGATGTCACAATGCCCGATTGTGATGGCACTGAGTTCCATTGTGATGTCACAATGCCCCATTGTGATGTCACATAGTTCCATTGTGATGTCACAATGCCCCATTGTTATGTCACAGAATTCCATTGTGATGTCGCAATGCCCCATTGTGATGTCACTGAGTTCCATTGTGATGTCACAATGCCCCATTGTGATGTGACTGAGTTCCATTGTGATGTCACAATGCCCCATTGTGATGTCACCCAAGAGTTCCATTGTGATGGCACAATGCCCCATTGTGATGCCACTGAGTTCCATTGTGATGTCACAATGCCCCATTGTGATGTCACTGAGATCCATTGTGATGTCACAATGCCCCATTGTGATGTCACTGAGTTCCATTGTGATGTCACAATTCCCCATTGTGATGGCACAATGCCCCATTGTGATGTCACTGAGTTCCATTGTGATGTCACAATGCCCCATTGTGATGTCACTGAGTTCTATTGTGATGTCAAAATGCCCCATGGTGATGTCACAGAGTTCCATTGTGATGTCACTGAATCCCATTGTGATGTCACAATGCCCCATTGTGATGTCACAGTGCCCCAATGTGATGTCACAATTCCTCAATATGATGTCAGTTCCATTGTGATGTCACAATACCCCATTGTGATGTCACTGAGTTCCATTGTGATGTCACAATGCCCCATTGTGATGTCACAATGCCCCATTGTGATGTCACAAAGTTCCATTGTAATGTCACAATGCCTCAATGTGATGTCACAGAGTTCTATTGTGATGTCACAATGCCCCATTGTGATGGCACAATGCCCAATTGTGATGTCACTGAGTTCCATTGTGATGTCACAATGCCCCATTGTGATGTCACAAAGTTCCATTGTAATGTCACAATGCCTCATTGTGATGTCACAGAGTTCCATTGTGATGTCACAAAGCCCCATTGTGATGGCACAGTGCCCCATTGTGATATCACAGAGTTCCATTGTGATGTCACAATGTGATATCAGAATTCCCCATTGTCATGTCACAATGCCCCATTGTGATGTCACTGAGTTCCATTGTGATGTCACAATTCCCCATTGTGATGGCACAATGCCCCATTGTGATGTCACTGAGTTCCATTGTGATGTCACAATGCCCCATTGTGATGTCACTGAGTTCCATTGTGATGTCACAATGCCCCATTGTGATGTCACAGAGTTCCATTGTGATGTCACTGAATTCCATTGTGATGTCACAATGCCCCATTGTGATGTCACTGATTCCATTGTGATGTCACAATGCCCCATTGTGATGTCACTGAGTTCCATTGTGATGTCACAATGCTCCATTGTGATGTCACAGAGTTCCATTGTGATATCACAATCGTCTGATGTCACAATGCCCCATTGTGATGTGACTGAGTTCCATTGTGATGTCACAATGCCCCATTGTGATGTCACAGAGTTCCATTGTGATGTCACAATGCCCCATTGTGATGTCACAATGCCCCATTGTGATGTCACAGAGTTCCATTGTGATGTCACAATTCCCCATTGTGATGTCACAATGCCCCATTGTGATGTCACTGAGTTCCATTGTGATGTCACAATGCCCCATTGTGATGTCACTGAGTTCCATTGTGATGTCACAATTCCCCTTTGTGATGGCACAATGCCCCATTGTGATGTCACTGAGTTCCATTGTGATGTCTCAATTCCCCATTGTGTTGTCACTGAGTTCCATTGTGATGTCACAATGCCCCATTGTGATGTCACAGAGTTCCATTGTGATGTCACTGAATTCCATTGTGATGTCACATTGCCCCATTGTGATGTCACTGAGTTCCATTGTGATGTCACAATGCCCCATTGTGATGTCACAGAGTTCCATTGTGATGTCACAATGCCCCATTGTGATGTCACAGAGTTCCATTGTGATGTCACAATGCCCCATTGTGATGTCACAGAGTTCCATTGTGATGTCACAATGTCTCATTGTGATGTCACAATGCCTCATTGTGATGTCACAATTCCTCAATGTGATGTCAGAGTTCCATTGTGATGTCACAATACCCCATTGTGATGTCACTGAATTCCATTGTGATGTCACAATGCCCCATTGTGATGTCACAATGCCCCATTGTGATGTCACAAAGTTCCATTGTGATGTCACAATGCCTCATTGTGATGTCACTGAGTTCCATTGTGATGTCACAATGCCCCATTGTGATGTGACTGAGTTCCATTGTGATGTCACAATGCCCCATTGTGATGTCACAGAGTTCCATTGTGATTTCACAATTCCCCATTGTGATGTCACTGAGTTCCATTGTGAGTTCACAATGCCCCATTGTGATGTCCCAATGCCCCATTGTGATGTCACTGTGTTCCATTTTGAGGTCACAATGCCCCATTATGATGTCACAGAATTCCAATGTAATGTCACAATGCCCCATTGTTATGTCACAGAATTCCATTGTGATGTCGCAATGCCCCATTGTGATGTCACTGAGTTCCATTGTGATGTCACAATGCCCCATTGTGATGTCACAGATTTCCATTGTGATGTCACTGAATGCCCCATTGTGATGGCACAATGCACCATTGTGATGTCACAATGCCCCATTGTGATGGCACAATGCCCCATTATGATGTCACTGAGTTCCATTGTGATGTCACAATGCCCCATTGTGATGTCACATAGTTCCATTGTGATGTCACAATGCCCCATTGTGATGTCACTGAGTTCCATTGTGATGTCACAATGCCCCATTGTGATGTCACTGAGTTCCATTGTGATGTCACAATGCCCCATTGTGATGTCACAATGCCCCATTGTGAGGTCACAATGCCCCATTGTGATGTCACAGACTTCCATTGTGATGTCAAAATGCCCCATTGTGATGTCACTGAGTTCCATTGTGATGTCACAATTCCCCATTGTGATGGCACAATGCCCCATTGTGATGTCACTGAGTTCCATTGTGATGTCACAATGCCCCATTGTGATGTCACTGAGTTCCATTGTGATGTCACAATGCCCCATTGTGATGTCACAGAGTTCCATTGTGATGTCACTGATCCATTGGGATGTCACAATGCCCCATTGTGATGTCACAATATCCCATTGTGATGTCACAGAGTTCCATTGTGATGTCACTGAATTCCATTGTGATGTCACAGTGCCCCATTGTGATGTCACAATTCCCCATTGTGATGTCAAAAAGTTCCATTGTGATGTCACAATGCCTCAATGTGATGTCACTGAGTTCCATTGTGTTGTCACAATGCCCCATTGTGATGTCACTGAATTCCATTGTGAGTTCACAATGCCCCATTGTGATGTCACAATGCCCCATTTTGATGCACAATGCCCCATTGTGATGTCACTGTGTTCCATTTTGAGGTCACAATGCCCCATTGTGATGTCACTGAATTCCATTGTGATGTCAAAATGCCCCATTGTGATGTCACTGAGTTCCATTGTGATGTCACCATGCCCCATTGTGATGGCACAATGCCCCATTGTGATGTCACAGAGTTCCATTGTCATGTCACAATGCCCCATTGTGATGTCACAGAGTGCAATTGTGATGGCACAATGCCCCATTGTGATGTCACTGAGTTCCATTGTGATGTCACAATGTCCCATTGTGATGTCACAATGCCTCAATGTGATGTCAGAGTTCCATTGTGATGTCACAATATCCCATTGTGATGTCACTGAGTTCCATTGTGATGTCACTGAATTCCATTGTGATGTCACAGAGTTCCATTGTGATGTAGCAATGCCCCATTGTGATGTCACAGAGTTCTATTGTGATGCCACAATGCCCCATTGTGATGGCACAATGCCCCATTGTGATGTCACTGAGTTCCATTGTGATGTCATAATGTCCCATTGTGATGTCACAATGCCCCAATGTGATGTCAGAGTTCCATTGTGATGTCACAATATCCCATTGTGATGTCACAGAGTTCCATTGTGATATCACAAAGTCCCATTGTGATGTCACAATGCCTCAATGTGATGTCACAATTCCTCAATGTGATGTCAGAGTTCCATTGTGATGTCACAATATCCCATTGTGATGTCACAGAGTTCCATTGTGATGTCACTGAATTCCATTGTGATGTCACAATGCCCCATTGTGATATCACAATGCCCCAATGTGATGTCAGAGTTCCATTGTGATGTCACAATATCCCATTGTGATGTCACAGAGTTCCATTGTGATGTCACTGAATTCCATTGGAATGTCACAATGCCCCATTGTGATGTCACTGAATTCCATTGTGATGTCACAATTTCCCATTGTGATGTCACAGAGTTCCACTGTGATGTCACAATGCCCCATTGTGATGTCACAGAGTTCCATTGTGATATCACAATGTCCCATTGTGATGTCACAATGCCTCAATGTGATGTCACAATTCCTCAATGTGATGTCAGAGTTCCATTGTGATGTCACAATATCCCATTGTGATGTCACTGAGTTCCATTGTGATGTCACTGAATTCCATTGTGATGTCACAATGCCCCATTGTGATGTCACAATTTCCCATTGTGATGTCACAAAGTTCCATTGTGATGTCACAATGCCCCATTGTGATGTCACAGACTTCCATTGTGAAGTCACAATGCCTCAATGTGATGTCACAGAGTTCCATTGTGATGTCACAATATGCCATTGTGATGTCACTGAGTTCCATTGTGATGTCACTGAATTCCATTGTGATGTCACAATGCCCCATTGTGATGTCACAATGCCCCATTGTGATGTCACAATGTCCCATTGTGATGTCACAATGCCTCAATGTGATGTCAGAGTTCCATTGTGATGTCACAATATCCCATTGTGATGTCACAGAGTTCCATTGTGATGTCACTGAATTCCATTGGGATGTCACAATGCCCCATTGTGATGTCACTGAATTCCATTGTGATGTCACAATTTCCCATTGTGATGTCACAGAGTTCCATTGTGATGTCACAATGCCCCATTGTGATGACACAATGCCCCATTTTGAGGTCACAATGCCCCATTGTGATGGCACAATGCCCCATTGTGATGTCACAGAGTTCCATTGTCATGTCACAATGCCCCATTGTGATGTCACAGAGTGCAATTGTGATGGCACAATGCCCCATTGTGATGTCACTGAGTTCCATTGTGATGTCACAATGTCCCATTGTGATGTCACAATGCCTCAATGTGATGTCAGAGATCCATTGTGATGTCACAATATCCCATTGTGATGTCACTGCGTTCCATTGTGATGTCACTGAATTCCATTGTGATGTCACAGAGTTCCATTGTGATGTCGCAATGCCCCATTGTGATGTCACAGAGTTCTATTGTGATGCCTTAATGCCCCATTGTGATGGCACAATGCCCCATTGTGATGTCACAGAGTTCCATTGTCATGTCACATTGCCCCATTGTGATGTCACAGAGTGCAATTGTGATGGCACAACGCCCCATTGTGATGTCACTGAGTTCCATTGTGATGTCACAATGTCCCATTGTGATGTCACAATGCCTCAATGTGATGTCAGAGTTCCATTGTGATGTCACAATATCCCATTGTGATGTCACTGAGTTCCATTGTGATGTCACTGAATTCCATTGTGATGTCACAATGCCCCATTGTGATGTCACAATGCCTCAATGTGATGTCACTGAGTTCCATTTTGATGTCACAATGCCCCATTATGATGTCACAGAATTGCATTGTGATGTCACAATGCCCCATTGTGATGTGACTGAGTTCCATTGTGATGTCACAATGCCCCATTGTGATGTCACATACTTCCATTGTGATATCACAATGCCTCAATGTGATGTCACAGAGTTCCATTGTGATGTCACAATATCCCATTGTGATGTCACTGAGTTCCATTGTGATGTCACTGAATTCCATTGTGATGTCACAATGCCCCATTGTGATATCACAATGCCCCATTGTGATGTCATAGAGTTCCATTGTGATGTCACAATGCCCCATTGTGATGGCACAATGCCCCATTGTGATGTCACAGAGTTCCATTGTCATGTCACAATGCCCCATTGTGATGTGACTGAGTTCCATTGTGATTTCACAATGCCCCATTGTGTTGTCACAGAGTTCCATTGTCATGTCACAATGCCCCATTGTGATGTGACTGAGTTCCATTGTGATTTCACAATGCCCCATTGTGATGTCACAGAGTTCCATTGTCATGTCACAATGCCCCATTGTGATGTGACTGAGTTCCGTTCCATTGTGATGTCACAATGCCCCATTGTTATGTCACAGAATACCATTGTGATGTCACAATGCCCCATTGTGATGTCACTGAGTTCCATTGTTATGTCACAATGCCCCATTGTGATGTCACTGAGTTCCATTGTGATGTAACAATGCCCCATTGTGATGTGACTGAGTTCCATTGTGATGTCACAATGCCCCATTTTGATGTCAAAATGCCCCATTATGATGTCTCTGAGTTCCATTGTCATGTCACAATGCCCCATTGTGATGTGACTGAGTTCCATTGTGATGTCACAATGCCCCATTGTTATGTCACAGAATACCATTGTGATGTCGCAATGCCCCATTGTGATGTCACTGAGTTCCATTGTTATGTCACAATGCCCCATTGTGATGTCACTGAGTTCCATTGTGATGTCACAATGCCCCATTGTGATGTGACTGAGTTCCATTGTGATGTCACAATGCCCCATTTTGATGTCAAAATGCCCCATTATGATGTCACCGAGTTCCATTGTGATGTCACAATTCCCCATTGTGATGGCACAATGCCCCATTGTGATGCCACTGAGTTCCATTGTGATGTCACAATGCCCCATTGTGATGTCACTGAGTTCCATTGTGATGTCACAATTCCCCATTGTGATGTCACAGAGTTCCATTGTGATGTCACAATGCCCCATTGTGATGTGACTGAGTTCCATTGTGATTTCACAATGCCCCATTGTGATGTAACAGAGTTCCATTGTGATGTCACAATGCCCCATTGTGATGTCACAGAGTTCCATTGTGATATCACAATGTCCCATTGTGATGTCACAATGCCTCAATGTGATGTCACAATTCCTCATTGTGATGTCAGAGTTCCATTGTGATGTCACAATATCCCATTGTGATGTCACTGAGTTCCATTGTGATGTCACTGAATTCCATTGTGATGTCACAGTGCCCCATTGTGATGTCACAATTCCCCATTGTGATGTCAAAAAGTTCCATTGTGATGTCACAATGCCTCAATGTGATGTCACTGAGTTCCATTGTGTTGTCACCATGCCCCATTGTGATGTCACTGAATTCCATTGTGAGGTCACAATGCCCCATTGTGATGTCACAATGCCCCATTTTGATGCACAATGCCCCATTGTGATGTCACTGTGTTCCATTTTGAGGTCACAATGCCCCATTGTGATGTCACTGAGTTCCATTGTGATGTCACCATGCCCCATTGTGATGGCACAATGCCCCATTGTGATGTTACAGAGTTCCATTGTCATGTCACAATGCCCCATTGTAATGTCACAGAGTGCAATTGTGATGGCACAATGCCCCATTGTGATGTCACTGAATTCCATTGTGATGTAGCAATGCCCCATTGTGATGTCACAGAGTTCTATTGTGATGCCACAATGCCCCATTGTGATGGCACAATGCCCCATTGTGATGTCACAGAGTGCAATTGTGATGGCACAATGCCCCATTGTGATGTCACTGAGTTCCATTGTGATGTCACAATGTCCCATTGTGATGTCACAATGTCTCAATGTGATGTCAGAGTTCCATTGTGATGTCACAATATCCCATTGTGATGTCACAGAGTTCCATTGTGATATCACAAAGTCCCATTGTGATGTCACAATGCCTCAATGTGATGTCACAATTCCTCAATGTGATGTCAGAGTTCCATTGTCATGTCACAATGCCCCATTGTGATGTGACTGAGTTCCATTGTGATTTCACAATGCCCCATTGTGATGTCACAGAGTTCCATTGTCATATCACAATGCCCCATTGTGATGTGACTGAGTTCCATTGTGATTTCACAATGCCCCATTGTCATGTCACAGAGTTCCATTGTCATGTCACAATGCCCCATTGTGATGTGACTGAGTTCGTTCCATTGTGATGTCACAATACCCCATTGTTATGTCACAGTATACCATTGTGATGTCACAATGCCCCATTGTGATGTCACTGAGTTCCATTGTTATGTCAAAATGCCCCATTGTGATGTCACTGAGTTCCATTGTGATGTAACAATGCCCCATTGTGATGTGACTGAGTTCCATTGTGATGTCACCATGCCCCATTTTGATGTCAAAATGCCCCATTATGATGTCTCTGAGTTCCATTGTCATGTCACAATGCCCCATTGTGATGTGACTGAGTTCCATTGTTATGTCACAATTCCCCATTGTGATGGCACAATGCCCCATTGTGATGCCACTGAGTTCCATTGTGATGTCACAATGCCCCATTGTGATGTCACTGAGTTCCATTGTGATGTCACAATTCCCCATTGTGATGTCACAGAGTTCCATTGTGATGTCACAATGCCCCATTGTGATGTGACTGAGTTCCATTGTGATTTCACAATGCCCCATTGTGATGTAACAGAGTTCCATTGTGATGTCACAATGCCCCATTGTGATGTCACAGAGTTCCATTGTGATATCACAATGTCCCATTGTGATGTCACAATGCCTCAATGTGATGTCACAATTCCTCAATGTGATGTCAGAGTTCCATTGTGATGTCACAATATCCCATTGTGATGTCACTGAGTTCCATTGTGATGTCACTGAATTCCATTGTGATGTCACAGTGCCCCATTGTGATGTCACAATTCCCCATTGTGATGTCAAAAAGTTCCATTGTGATGTCACAATGCCTCAATGTGATGTCACTGAGTTCCATTGTGTTGTCACAATGCCCCATTGTGATGTCACTGAATTCCATTGTGAGTTCACAATGCCCCATTGTGATGTCACAATGCCCCATTTTGATGCACAATGCCCCATTGTGATGTCACTGTGTTCCATTTTGAGGTCACAATGCCCCATTGTGATGTCACTGAATTCCATTGTGATGTCAAAATGCCCCATTGTGATGTCACTGAGTTCCATTGTGATGTCACCATGCCCCATTGTGATGGCACAATGCCCCATTGTGATGTCACAGAGTTCCATTGTCATGTCACAATGCCCCATTGTGATGTCACAGAGTGCAATTGTGATGGCACAATGCCCCATTGTGATGTCACTGAGTTCCATTGTGATGTCACAATGTCCCATTGTGATGTCACAATGCCTCAATGTGATGTCAAAGTTCCATTGTGATGTAACAATGTCCAATTGTGATGTCACAATGCCTCAATGTGATGTCACAATTCCTCAATGTGATGTCAGAGTTCCATTGTGATGTCACAATATCCCATTGTGATGTCACTGAATTCGATTGTGATGTCACAATGCCCCATTGTGATGTCACAATGCCCCATTGTGATGTCAAAAAGTTTCATTGTGATGTCACAATGCCTCAATGTGATGTCACTGAGTTCCATTTTGATGTCACAATGCCCCATTGTGATGTGACTGAGTTCCATTGTGATGTCACAATGCCCCATTGTGATGTCACAGAATTCCAATGTAATGTCACAATGCCCCATTGTTATGTCACAGAATTCCATTGTGATGTCGCAATGCCCCATTGTGATGTCACTGAGTTCCATTGTGATGTCACAATGCCCCAATGTGTTCCATTGTGATGTCACTGAGTTCCATTGTGATGTCACAATTCCCCATTGTGATGGCACAATGCCCCATTGTTATGTCACAGAATTCCATTGTGATGTCGCAATGCCCCATTGTGATGTCACTGAGTTCCATTTTGATGTCACAGTGCCCCATTGTGATGTCACTGAGTTCCATTGTGATGTCACTATGCCCCTTTGTGATGTCACAATGCCCCATTGTGATGTCACAATGCCCCATTGTGATGTCACAGACTTCCATTGTGATGTCAAAATGCCCCATTGTGATGTCACTGAGTTCCATTGTGATGTCACAATTCCCCATTGTGATGGCACAATGCCCCATTGTGATGTCACTGAGTTCCATTGTGATGTCACAATGCCCCATTGTGATGTCACTGAGTTCCATTGTGATGTCACAATGCCCCATTGTGATGTCACAGAGTTCCATTGTGATGTCACTGAATTCCATTGGAATGTCACAATGCCCCATTGTGATGTCACTGAGTTCCATTGTGATGTCACAATGCCCCAATGTGATGTCACAGAGTTCCATTGTGATGTCACTGAATTCCATTGGAATGTCACAATGCCCCATTGTGATGTCACTGAATTCCATTGTGATGTCACAATTTCCCATTGTGATGTCACAGAGTTCCATTGTGATGTCACAATGCCCCATTGTGATGTCACAGAGTTGCATTGTGATATCACAATGTCCCATTGTGATGTCACAATGTCCCATTGTGATGTCACAATGCCTCAATGTGATGTCACAAATCCTCAATGTGATGTCAGAGTCCCATTGTGATGTCACAATATCCCATTGTGATGTCACTGAGTTCCATTGTGATGTCACTGAATTCCATTGTGATGTCACAATGCCCCATTGTGATGTCACAATGCCCCATTGTGATGTCAAAGAGTTCCATTGTGATGTCACAATGCCCCATTGTGATGTCACAGACTTCCATTGTGAAGTCACAATGCCTCAATGTGATGTCACAGAGTTCCATTGTGATGTCACAATATACCATTGTGATGTCACTGAGTTCCATTGTGATGTCACTGAATTCCATTGTGATGTCACAATGCCCCATTGTGATATCACAATGCCCCATTGTGATGTCACAATGTCCCATTGTGATGTCACAATGCCTCAATGTGATGTCCAGAGTTCCATTGTGATGTCACAATATCCCATTGTGATGTCACAGAGTTCCATTGTGATGTCACTGAATTCCATTGGGATGTCACAATGCCCCATTGTGATGTCACTGAATTCCATTGTGATGTCACAATTTCCCATTGTGATGTCACAGAGTTCCATTGTGATGTCACAATGCCCCATTGTGATGTCACAGAGTTCCATTGTGATATCACAATGTCCCATTGTGATGTCACAATGCCTCAATGTGATGTCACAATTCCTCAATGTGATGTCAGAGTTCCATTGTGATGTCACAATATCCCATTGTGATGTCACTGAGTTCCATTATGATGTCACTGAATTCCATTGTGATGTCACAGTGCCCCATTGTGATGTCACAATTCCCCATTGTGATGTCACAAAGTTCCATTGTGTTGTCACAATGCCCCATTGTGATGTCACTGAATTCCATTGTGAGTTCACAATGCCCCATTGTGATGTCACAGTGCCCCATTTTGATGCACAATGCCCCATTGTGATGTCACTGTGTTCCATTTTGAGGTCACAATGCCCCATTGTGATGTCACTGAGTTCCATTGTGATCTCAAAATGCTCCATTGTGATGTCACTGAGTTCCATTGTGATGTCACAATGCCCCATTTTGATGGCACAATGCCCCATTGTGATGTCACAGAGTTCCATTGTGATGTCACAATGCCCCATTGTGATGTCACAGAGTGCAATTGTGATGGCACAATGCCCCATTGTGATGTCACTGAGTTCCATTGTGATGTCACAATGTCCCATTGTGATGTCACAATGCCCCAATGTGATGTCCAGAGTTCCATTGTGATGTCACAATACCCCATTGTGATGTCACTGAGTTCCATTGTGATGTCAGTGAATTCCATTGTGATGTCACAGAGTTCCATTGTGATGTCACAATGCCTCCATTGTGATGTCACAGAGTTCTATTGTGATGCCTTAATGCCCCATTGTGATGGCACAATGCCCCATTGTGATGTCACAGAGTTCCATTGTCATGTCACAATGCCCCATTGTGATGTCACTGAGTTCCATTGTGATGTCACTGAATTCCATTGTGATGTCACTGAGTTCCATTGTGATGTCACAATGTCCCATTGTGATGTCACAATGCCTCCAATGTGATGTCAGAGTTCCATTGTGATGTCACAATGCCCCATTGTGATGTCACAGAATTCCAATGTAATGTCACAATGCCCCATTGTTATGTCACAGAATTCCATTGTGATGTCGCAATGCCCCATTGTGATGTCACTGAGTTCCATTGTGATGTCACAATGCACCAATGTGTTCCATTGTGATGTCACTGAGTTCCATTGTGATGTCACAATTCCCCATTGTGATGGCACAATGCCCCATTGTTATGTCACAGAATTCCATTGTGATGTCGCAATGCCCCATTGTGATGTCACTGAGTTCCATTGTGATGTCACAGTGCCCCATTGTGATGCCACTGAGTTCCATTGTGATGTCACTATGCCCATTTGTGATGTCACAATGCCCCATTGTGATGTCACAATGCCCCATTGTGATGTCACAGACTTCCATTGTGATGTCAAAATGCCCCATTGTGATGTCACTGAGTTCCATTGTGATGTCACAATGCCCCATTGTGATGTCACTGAGTTCCATTGTGATGTCACAATGCCCCAATGTGATGTCACAGAGTTCCATTGTGATGTCACTGAATTCCATTGGGATGTCACAATGCCCCATTGTGATGTCACTGAGTTCCATTGTGATGTCACAATGCCCCAATGTGATGTCACAGAGTTCCATTGTGATGTCACTGAATTCCATTGGAATGTCACAATGCCCCATTGTAATGTCACTGAATTCCATTGTGATGTCACAATTTCCCATTGTGATGTCACAGAGTTCCATTGTGATGTCACAATGCCCCATTGTGATGTCACAGAGTTCCATTGTGATATCACAATGTCCCATTGTGATGTCACAATGTCCCATTGTGATGTCACAATGCCTCAATGTGATGTCACAAATCCTCAATGTGATGTCAGAGTCCCATTGTGATGTCACAATACCCCATTGTGATGTCACTGAGTTCCATTGTGATGTCACTGAATTCCGATTGTGATGTCACAATGCCCCATTGTGATGTCACAATTCCCCATTGTGATGTCAAAAAGTTCCATTGCGATGTCACAATGCCCCATTGTGATGTCACAGACTTCCATTGTGAAGTCACAATGCCTCAATGTGATGTCACAGAGTTCCATTGTGATGTCACAATACCCCATTGTGATGTCACTGAGTTCCATTGTGATGTCACTGAATTCCATTGTGATGTCACAATGCCCCATTGTGATATCACAATGCCCCATTGTGATGTCACAATGTCCCATTGTGATGTCACAATGCCTCAATGTGATGTCAGAGTTCCATTGTGATGTCACAATATCCCATTGTGATGTCACAGAGTTCCATTGTGATGTCACTGAATTCCATTGGGATGTCACAATGTCCCATTGTGATGTCACTGAGTTCCATTGTGATGTCACAATTTCCCATTGTGATGTCACAGAGTTCCATTGTGATGTCACAATGCCCCATTGTGATGTCACAGAGTTCCATTGTGATATCACAATGTCCCATTGTGATGTCACAATGCCCAATGTGATGTCACAATGCCTCAATGTGATGTCAGAGTTCCATTGTGATGTCACAATATCCCATTGTGATGTCACTGAGTTCCATTGTGATGTCACTGAATTCCATTGTGATGTCACAGTGCCCCATTGTGATGTCACAATGCCCCATTGTGTTGTCACAGAGTTCCATTGTGATGTCACAATGCCCCAATGTGATGTCACTGAGTTCCATTGTGTTGTCACAATGCCCCATTGTGATGTCACTGAGTTCCATTGTGATGTCACTGAGCCCCATTGTGATGTCACAAAGCCCCATTGTGATGTCAAAATGCCCCATTGTGATGTCACTGAGTTCCATTGTCATGTCACAATGCCCCATTGTGATGTCACTGAGTTCCATTGTGATGTCACAATGCCCCATTGTGATGGCACAATGCCCCATTGTGATGCCACTGAGTTCCATTGTGATGTCACAATGCCCCATTGTGATGTCACTGAGTTCCATTGTGATGTCACAATGCCCCATTGTGATGTCACAGAGTTCCATTGTGATGTCACAATGCCCCATTGTGATGTGACTGAGTTCCATTGTGATGTCACAATGCCCCATTGTGATGTCACAGAGTTCCATTGTGATGTCACAATGCCCCATTGTGATGTCACAGAGTTCCATTGTGATATCACAATGTCCCATTGTGATGTCACAATGCCTCAATGTGATGTCACAATTCCCCATTGTGATGTCACGAGTTCCATTGTGATGTCACAATGTCCCATTGTGATGTCACTGAGTTCCATTGTGATGTCACTGAATTCCATTGTGATGTCACAGTGCCCCATTGTGATGTCACAATGCCCCATTGTGATGTCACAAAGTTCCATTGTGATGTCACAATGCCCCAATGTGATGTCACTGAGTTCCATTGTGTTGTCACAATGCCCCATTGTGATGTCACTGAATTCCATTGTGAGGTCACAATGCCCCATTGTGATGTCACAATGCCCCATTTTGATGTCACAATGCCCCATTGTGATGTCACTGTGTTCCATTGTGAGGTCACAATGCCCCATTGTGATGTCACTGAATTCCATTGTGATGTCAAAATGCCCCATTGTGATGTCACTGAGTTCCATTGTGATGTCACAATGCCCCATTGTGATGGCACAATGCCCCATTGTGATGTCACAGAGTTCCATTGTCATGTCACAATGCCCCATTGTGATGTCACAGAGTGCCATTGTGATGGCACAATGCCCCATTGTGATGTCACTGAGTTCCATTGTGATGTCACAATGTCCCATTGTGATGTCACAATGCCCCATTGTGATGTCAAAGTTCCATTGTGATGTCACAATATCCCATTGTGATGTCACTGAGTTCCATTGTGATGTCACTGAATCTCCATTGTGATGTCACAGAGTTCCATTGTGATGTCGCAATGCCCCATTGTGATGTCACAGAGTTCTATTGTGATGCCACAATGCCCCATTGTGATGGCACAATGCCCCATTGTGATGTCACAGTGCCCCATTGTGATGGCACAATGCCCCATTGTGATGTCACTGAGTTCCATTTTGATGTAACAATGCCCCATTGTGATGTCACAATGCCTCAATGTGATGTCACAATTCCTCAATGTGATGTCACAGAGTTCCATTGTGATGTCACAATACCCCATTGTGATGTCACTGAATTCCATTGTGATGTCACAATGCCCCATTGTGATGTCACAATGCCCCATTGTGATGTCAAAAAGTTTCATTGTGATGTCACAATGCCTCAATGTGATGTCACTGAGTTCAATTTTGATGTCACAATGCCCCATTGTGATGTGACTGAGTTCCATTGTGATGTCACAATGCCCCATTGTGATGTCACAGAATTCCAATGTAATGTCACAATGCCCCATTGTTATGTCACAGAATTCCATTGTGATGTCGCAATGCCCCATTGTGATGTCACTGAGTTCCATTGTGATGTCACAATGCCCCAATGTGTTCCATTGTGATGTCACTGAGTTCCATTGCGATGTCACAATTCCCCATTGTGATGGCACAATGCCCCATTGTTATGTCACAGAATTCCATTGTGATGTCGCAATGCCCCATTGTGATGTCACTGAGTTCCATTGTGATGTCACAGTGCCCCATTGTGATGTCACTGAGTTCCATTGTGATGTCACTATGCCCATTTGTGATGTCACAATGCCCCATTGTGATGTGACAATGCCCCATTGTGATGTCACAGACTTCCATTGTGATGTCAAAATGCCCCATTGTGATGTCACTGAGTTCCATTGTGATGTCACAATGCCCCATTGTGATGTCAAAAAGTTTCATTGTGATGTCACAATGCCTCAATGTGATGTCACTGAGTTCCATTTTGATGTCACAATGCCCCATTGTGATGTGACTGAGTTCCATTGTGATGTCACAATGCCCCATTGTGATGTCACAGAATTCCAATGTAATGTCACAATGCCCCATTGTTATGTCACAGAATTCCATTGTGATGTCGCAATGCCACATTGTGATGTCACTGAGTTCCATTGTGATGTCACAATGCCCCAATGTGTTCCATTGTGATGTCACTGAGTTCCATTGTGATGTCACAATTCCCCATTGTGATGGCACAATGCCCCATTGTTATGTCACAGAATTCCATTGTGATGTCACAATTCCCCATTGTGATGGCACAATGCCCCATTGTGATGTCACTGAGTTCCATTGTGATGTCACAGTGCCCCATTGTGATGTCACTGAGTTCCATTGTGATGTCACTATGCCCATCCTTGTGATGTCACAATGCCCCATTGTGATGTCACAATGCCCCATTGTGATGTCACAGACTTCCATTGTGATGTCAAAATGCCCCATTGTGATGTCACTGAGTTCCATTGTGATGTCACAATTCCCCATTGTGATAGCACAATGCCCCATTGTGATGTCACTGAGTTCCATTGTGATGTCACAATGCCCCATTGTGATGTCACTGAGTTCCATTGTGATGTCACAATGCCCCAATGTGATGTCACAGAGTTCCATTGTGATTTCACTG
This sequence comes from Leptodactylus fallax, assembly GCA_947044405.1. Taxonomy (NCBI): domain Eukaryota; kingdom Metazoa; phylum Chordata; class Amphibia; order Anura; family Leptodactylidae; genus Leptodactylus; species Leptodactylus fallax. Next base: position 74,899 of record CAMRHE010000592.1, read on the forward strand.
AATTCCATTGGAATGTCACAATGCCCCATTGTGATGTCACTGAATTCCATTGTGATGTCACAATTTCCCATTGTGATGTCACAGAGTTCCATTGTGATGTCACAATGCCTCATTGTGATGTCACAGAGTTGCATTGTGATATCACAATGTCCCATTGTGATGTCACAATGTCCCATTGTGATGTCACAATGCCTCAATGTGATGTCACAAATCCTCAATGTGATGTCAGAGTCCCATTGTGATGTCACAATATCCCATTGTGATGTCACTGAGTTCCATTGTGATGTCACTGAATTCCATTGTGATGTCACAATGCCCCATTGTGATGTCACAATTCCCCATTGTGATGTCAAAAAGTTCCATTGTGATGTCACAATGCCCCATTGTGATGTCACAGACTTCCATTGTGAAGTCACAATGCCTCAATGTGATGTCACAGAGTTCCATTGTGATGTCACAATATACCATTGTGATGTCACTGAGTTCCATTGTGATGTCACTGAATTCCATTGTGATGTCACAATGCCCCATTGTGATATCACAATGCCCCATTGTGATGTCACAATGTCCCATTGTGATGTCACAATGCCTCAATGTGATGTCAGAGTTCCATTGTGATGTCACAATATCCCATTGTGATGTCACAGAGTTCCATTGTGATGTCACTGAATTCCATTGGAATGTCACAATGCCCCATTGTGATGTCACTGAATTCCATTGTGATGTCACAATTTCCCATTGTGATGTCACAGAGTTCCATTGTGATGTCACAATGCCCCATTGTGATGTCACAGAGTTCCATTGTGATATCACAATGTCCCATTGTGATGTCACAATGCCTCAATGTGATGTCACAATTCCTCAATGTGATGTCAGAGTTCCATTGTGATGTCACAATATCCCATTGTGATGTCACTGAGTTCCATTGTGATGTCACTGAATTCCATTGTGATGTCACAGTGCCCCATTGTGATGTCACAATTCCCCATTGTGATGTCAAAAAGTTCCATTGTGATGTCACAATGCCTCAATGTGATGTCACTGAGTTCCATTGTGTTGTCACAATGCCCCATTGTGATGTCACTGAATTCCATTGTGAGTTCACAATGCCCCATTGTGATGTCACAATGCCCCATTTTGATGCACAATGCCCCATTGTGATGTCACTGTGTTCCATTTTGAGGTCACAATGCCCCATTGTGATGTCACTGAATTCCATTGTGATGTCAAAATGCTCCATTGTGATGTCACTGAGTTCCATTGTGATGTCACAATGCCCCATTGTGATGGCACAATGCCCCATTGTGATGTCACAGAGTTCCATTGTCATGTCACAATGCCCCATTGTGATGTCACAGAGTGCAATTGTGATGGCACAATGCCCCATTGTGATGTCACTGAGTTCCATTGTGATGTCACAATGTCCCATTGTGATGTCACAATGCCTCAATGTGATGTCAGAGTTCCATTGTGATGTCACAATATCCCATTGTGATGTCACTGAGTTCCATTGTGATGTCAGTGAATTCCATTGTGATGTCACAGAGTTCCATTGTGATGTCGCAATGCTCCATTGTGATGTCACAGAGTTCTATTGTGATGCCTTAATGCCCCATTGTGATGGCACAATGCCCCATTGTGATGTCACAGAGTTCCATTGTCATGTCACAATGCCCCATTGTGATGTCACTGAGTTCCATTGTGATGTCACTGAATTCCATTGTGATGTCACTGAGTTCCATTGTGATGTCACAATGTCCCATTGTGATGTCACAATGCCTCAATGTGATGTCAGAGTTCCATTGTGATGTCACAATATCCCATTGTGACGTCACTGAGTTCCATTGTGATGTCACTGAATTCTATTGTGATGTCACAATGCCCCATTGTGATGTCACAATGCCTCAATGTGATGTCACTGCGTTCCATTTTGATGTCACAATGCCCCATTGTGATGTCACAGAATTCCATTGTGATGTCACAATGCCCCATTGTGATGTGACTGAGTTCCATTGTGATGTCACAATGCCCCATTGTGATGTCACTGAGATCCATTGTGATGTCACTGAATTCCATTGTGAGGTCACAATGCCCCATTGTGATGTCACATACTTCCATTGTGATGTCACAATGCCTCAATGTGATGTCACAGAGTTCCATTGTGATGTCACAATATCCCATTGTGATGTCACTGAGTTCCATTGTGATGTCACTGAATTCCATTGTGATGTCACAATGCCCCATTGTGATATCACAATGCCCCATTGTGATGTCATAGAGTTCCATTGTGATGTCACAATTCCCCATTGTGATGTCACAGAGTTCTATTGTGATGTCACAATGCCCCATTGTGATGGCACAATGCCCCATTGTTATGTCACAGAATTCCATTGTGATGTCGCAATGCCCCATTGTGATGTCACTGAGTTCCATTGTGATGTCACAGTGCCCCATTGTGATGTCACTGAGTTCCATTGTGATGTCACTATGCCCATTTGTGATGTCACAATGCCCCATTGTGATGTGACAATGCCCCATTGTGATGTCACAGACTTCCATTGTGATGTCAAAATGCCCCATTGTGATGTCACTGAGTTCCATTGTGATGTCACAATGCCCCATTGTGATGTCAAAAAGTTTCATTGTGATGTCACAATGCCTCAATGTGATGTCACTGAGTTCCATTTTGATGTCACAATGCCCCATTGTGATGTGACTGAGTTCCATTGTGATGTCACAATGCCCCATTGTGATGTCACAGAATTCCAATGTAATGTCACAATGCCCCATTGTTATGTCACAGAATTCCATTGTGATGTCGCAATGCCACATTGTGATGTCACTGAGTTCCATTGTGATGTCACAATGCCCCAATGTGTTCCATTGTGATGTCACTGAGTTCCATTGTGATGTCACAATTCCCCATTGTGATGGCACAATGCCCCATTGTTATGTCACAGAATTCCATTGTGATGTCACAATTCCCCATTGTGATGGCACAATGCCCCATTGTGATGTCACTGAGTTCCATTGTGATGTCACAGTGCCCCATTGTGATGTCACTGAGTTCCATTGTGATGTCACTATGCCCCATTGTGATGTCACAATGCCCCATTGTGATGTCACAATGCCCCATTGTGATGTCACAGACTTCCATTGTGATGTCAAAATGCCCCATTGTGATGTCACTGAGTTCCATTGTGATGTCACAATTCCCCATTGTGATAGCACAATGCCCCATTGTGATGTCACTGAGTTCCATTGTGATGTCACAATGCCCCATTGTGATGTCACTGAGTTCCATTGTGATGTCACAATGCCCCAATGTGATGTCACAGAGTTCCATTGTGATTTCACTGAATTCCATTGGAATGTCACAATGCCCCATTGTGATGTCACTGAATTCCATTGTGATGTCACAATTTCCCATTGTGATGTCACAGAGTTCCATTGTGATGTCACAATGCCTCATTGTGATGTCACAGAGTTGCATTGTGATATCACAATGTCCCATTGTGATGTCACAATGTCCCATTGTGATGTCACAATGCCTCAATGTGATGTCACAAATCCTCAATGTGATGTCAGAGTCCCATTGTGATGTCACAATATCCCATTGTGATGTCACTGAGTTCCATTGTGATGTCACTGAATTCCATTGTGATGTCACAATGCCCCATTGTGATGTCACAATTCCCCATTGTGATGTCAAAAAGTTCCATTGTGATGTCACAATGCCCCATTGTGATGTCACAGACTTCCATTGTGAAGTCACAATGCCTCAATGTGATGTCACAGAGTTCAATTGTGATGTCACAATATACCATTGTGATGTCACTGAGTTCCATTGTGATGTCACTGAATTCCATTGTGATGTCACAATGCCCCATTGTGATATCACAATGCCCCATTGTGATGTCACAATGTCCCATTGTGATGTCACAATGCCTCAATGTGATGTCAGAGTTCCATTGTGATGTCACAATATCCCATTGTGATGTCACAGAGTTCCATTGTGATGTCACTGAATTCCATTGGAATGTCACAATGCCCCATTGTGATGTCACTGAATTCCATTGTGATGTCACAATTTCCCATTGTGATGTCACAGAGTTCCATTGTGATGTCACAATGCCCCATTGTGATGTCACAGAGTTCCATTGTGATATCACAATGTCCCATTGTGATGTCACAATGCCTCAATGTGATGTCACAATTCCTCAATGTGATGTCAGAGTTCCATTGTGATGTCACAATATCCCATTGTGATGTCACTGAGTTCCATTGTGATGTCACTGAATTCCATTGTGATGTCACAGTGCCCCATTGTGATGTCACAATTCCCCATTGTGATGTCAAAAAGTTCCATTGTGATGTCACAATGCCTCAATGTGATGTCACTGAGTTCCATTGTGTTGTCACAATGCCCCATTGTGATGTCACTGAATTCCATTGTGAGTTCACAATGCCCCATTGTGATGTCACAATGCCCCATTTTGATGCACAATGCCCCATTGTGATGTCACTGTGTTCCATTTTGAGGTCACAATGCCCCATTGTGATGTCACTGAATTCCATTGTGATGTCAAAATGCTCCATTGTGATGTCACTGAGTTCCATTGTGATGTCACAATGCCCCATTGTGATGGCACAATGCCCCATTGTGATGTCACAGAGTTCCATTGTCATGTCACAATGCCCCATTGTGATGTCACAGAGTGCAATTGTGATGGCACAATGCCCCATTGTGATGTCACTGAGTTCCATTGTGATGTCACAATGTCCCATTGTGATGTCACAATGCCTCAATGTGATGTCAGAGTTCCATTGTGATGTCACAATATCCCATTGTGATGTCACTGAGTTCCATTGTGATGTCAGTGAATTCCATTGTGATGTCACAGAGTTCCATTGTGATGTCGCAATGCTCCATTGTGATGTCACAGAGTTCTATTGTGATGCCTTAATGCCCCATTGTGATGGCACAATGCCCCATTGTGATGTCACAGAGTTCCATTGTCATGTCACAATGCCCCATTGTGATGTCACTGAGTTCCATTGTGATGTCACTGAATTCCATTGTGATGTCACTGAGTTCCATTGTGATGTCACAATGTCCCATTGTGATGTCACAATGCCTCAATGTGATGTCAGAGTTCCATTGTGATGTCACAATATCCCATTGTGACGTCACTGAGTTCCATTGTGATGTCACTGAATTCTATTGTGATGTCACAATGCCCCATTGTGATGTCACAATGCCCAGTGATTCACTGCTGATGTCACTGCGGCACAGTTCCATTTTGATGTCACAATGCCCCATTGTGATGTCACAGAATTCCATTGTGATGTCACAATGCCCCATTGTGATGTGACTGAGTTCCATTGTGATGTCACAATGCCCCATTGTGATGTCACTGAGATCCATTGTGATGTCACTGAATTCCATTGTGAGGTCACAATGCCCCATTGTGATGTCACATACTTCCATTGTGATGTCACAATGCCTCAATGTGATGTCACAGAGTTCCATTGTGATGTCACAATATCCCATTGTGATGTCACTGAGTTCCATTGTGATGTCACTGAATTCCATTGTGATGTCACAATGCCCCATTGTGATATCACAATGCCCCATTGTGATGTCATAGAGTTCCATTGTGATGTCACAATTCCCCATTGTGATGTCACAGAGTTCTATTGTGATGTCACAATGCCCCATTGTGATGGCACAATGCTCCATTGTGATGTCACAGAGTTCCATTGTCATGTCACAATGCCCCATTGTGATGTGACTGAGTTCGTTCCATGGTGATGTCACAATGCCCCATTGTTATGTCACAGAATACCATTGTGATGTCACAATGCCCCATTGTGATGTCACAGAGTTCCATTGTTATGTCACAATGCCCCATTGTGATGTCACTGAGTTCCATTTTGATGTAACAATGCCCCATTGTGATGTGACTGAGTTCCATTGTGATGTCACAATGCCCCATATTGATGTCAAAATGCCCCATTATGATGTCACTGAGTTCCATTGTCATGTCACAATGCCCCATTGTGATGTGACTGAGTTCCATTGTGATGTCACAATGCCCCATTGTTATGTCACAGAATACCATTGTGATGTCGCAATGCCCCATTGTGATGTCACTGAGTTCTATTGTTATGTCACAATGCCCCATTGTGATGTCACTGAGTTCCATTGTGATGTCACAATGCCCCATTGTGATGTGACTGAGTTCCTTTGTGATGTCACAATGCCCCATTTTGATGTCAAAATGCCCCATTATGATGTCACCGAGTTCCATTGTGATGTCACAATTCCCCATTGTGATGGCACAATGCCCCATTGTGATGCCACTGAGTTCCATTGTGATGTCACAATGCCCCATTGTGATGTCACTGAGTTCCATTGTGATGTCACAATTCCCCATTGTGATGTCACAGAGTTCCATTGTCATGTCACAATGCCCCATTGTGATGTGACTGAGTTCCATTGTGATTTCACAATGCCCCATTGTGATGTAACAGAGTTCCATTGTCATGTCACAATGCCCCATTGTGATGTGACTGAGTTCGTTCCATTATGATGTCACAATGCCCCGTTGTTATGTCACAGAATACCATTGTGATGTCGCAATGCCCCATTGTGATGTCACTAGTTCCATTGTTGTGTCACAATGCCCCATTGTGATGTCACTGAGTTCCATTGTGATGACACAATGGCCCATTGTGATGTCACTGAGTTCCATTGTGATGTCACAATGCACCACTGTTATGTCACAATGCCCCATTGTGATGTCAATGAGTTCCATTGTGATGTCACAATGCCCCATTGTGATATGACTGAGTTCCATTGTGATGTCACAATGCCCCATTGTGATGTCAAAATGCCCCATTATGATGTCACTGAGTTCCATTGTGATGTCACAATGCCCCATTGTTATGTCACAGAATTCCATTGTGATGTCGCAATGCCCCATTGTGATGTCACTGAGTTCCATTGTTATGTCACAATGCACCACTGTTATGTCACAATGCCCCATTGTGATGCCACTGAGTTCCATTGTGATGTCACAATGCCAAATTGTGATGTCACTGAGTTCCATTGTGATGTCACAATTCCCCATTGTTATGTCACAGAATTCCATTGTGATGTCACAATGCCCAATTGTGATGTGACTGAGTTCCATTGTGATGTCACAATGCCCCATTGTGATGTCACAGAGTTCCATTGTGATGTCACAATGCCCCATTGTGATGTCACTGAGTTCCATTGTGATGTCACAATGTCCCATTGTGATGTCACTGAGTTCCATTGTGATGTCACAATTCCCCTATGTGATGGCACAATGCCCCATTGTGATGTCACTGAGTTCCATTGTGATGTCACAATGCCCCATTGTGATGTCACTGAGTTCCATTGTGATGTCACAATGCCCCATTGTGATGTCACAGAGTGCAATTGTGATGGCACAATGCCCCATTGTGATGTCACTGAGTTCCATTGTGATGTCACAATGTCCCATTGTGATGTCACAATGCCTCAGTGTGATGTCAAAGTTCCATTGTGATGTCACAATATCCCATTGTGATGTCACTGAGTTCCATTGTGATGTCACTGAATTCCATTGTGATGTCACAGAGTTCCATTGTGATGTAGCAATGCCTCATTGTGATGTCACAGAGTTCTATTGTGATGCCACAATGCCCCATTGTGATGGCACAATGCCCCATTGTGATGTCACAGAGTGCAATTGTGATGGCACAATGCCCCATTGTGATGTCACTGAGTTCCATTGTGATGTCACAATGTCCCATTGTGATGTCACAATGCCTCAATGTAATGTCAGAGTTCCATTGTGATGTCACAATATCCCATTGTGATGTCACAGAGTTCCATTGTGATATCACAAAGTCCCATTGTGATGTCACAATGCCTCACTGTGATGTCACAATTCCTCAATGTGATGTCAGTTCCATTGTTGTCCTGTGTGTCACTGCCCCATGTGTGTCAGAGTTCCATTGTCATGTCACAATGCCCCATTGTGATCTGACTGAGTTCCATTGTGATTTCACAATGCCCCATTGTGATGTCACAGAGTTCCATTGTCATGTCACAATGCCCCATTGTGATGTAACTGAGTTCGTTCCATTGTGATGTCACAATGCCCCATTGTTCTGTCACAGAATACCATTGTGATGTCACAATGCCCCATTGTGATGTCACTGAGTTCCATTGTTATGTCACAATGCCCCATTGTGATGTCACTGAGTTCCATTGTGATGTAACAATGCCCCATTGTGATGTGACTGAGTTCCATTGTGATGTCACAATGCCCCATTTTGATGTCAAAATGCCCCATTATGATGTCTCTGAGTTCCATTGTCATGTCACAATGCCCCATTGTGATGTGACTGAGTTCCATTGTGATGTCACAATGCCCCATTGTTATGTCACAGAATACCATTGTGATGTCGCAATGCCCCATTGTGATGTCACTGAGTTCCATTGTTATGTCACAATGCCCCATTGTGATGTCACTGAGTTCCATTGTGATGTCACAATGCCCCATTGTGATGTGACTGAGTTCCATTGTGATGTCACAATGCCCCATTTTGATGTCAAAATGCCCCATTATGATGTCACCGAGTTCCATTGTGATGTCACAATTCCCCATTGTGATGGCACAATGCCCCATTGTGATGCCACTGAGTTCCATTGTGATGTCACAATGCCCCATTGTGATGTCACTGAGTTCCATTGTGATGTCACAATTCCCCATTGTGATGTCACAGAGTTCCATTGTGATGTCACAATGCCCCATTGTGATGTGACTGAGTTCCATTGTGATTTCACAATGCCCCATTGTGATGTAACAGAGTTCCATTGTGATGTCACAATGCCCCATTGTGATGTCACAGAGTTCCATTGTGATATCACAATGTCCCATTGTGATGTCACAATGCCTCAATGTGATGTCACAATTCCTCAATGTGATGTCAGAGTTCCATTGTGATGTCACAATATCCCATTGTGATGTCACTGAGTTCCATTGTGATGTCACTGAATTCCATTGTGATGTCACAGTGCCCCATTGTGATGTCACAATTCCCCATTGTGATGTCCAAAAGTTCCATTGTGATGTCACAATGCCTCAATGTGATGTCAGAGTTCCATTGTGATGTCACAATATCCCATTGTGATGTCACAGAGTTCCATTGTGATATCACAAAGTCCCATTGTGATGTCACAATGCCTCAATGTGATGTCACAATTCCTCAATGTGATGTCAGAGTTCCATTGTGATGTCACAATATCCCATGGTGATGTCACTGAATTCCATTGTGATGTCACAATGCCCCATTGTGATGTCACAATGCCCCATTGTGATGTCACAATGCCCCATAGTGATGTCAAAAAGTTTCATTGTGATGTCACAATGCCTCAATGTGATGTCACTGAGTTCCATTGTGATGTCACAGTGCCCCATTGTGATGTCACTGAGTTCCATTGTGATGTCACTATGCCCATTTGTGATGTCACAATGCCCCATTGTGATGTCACAATGCCCCATTGTGATGTCACAGACTTCCATTGTGATGTCAAAATGCCCCATTGTGATGTCACTGAGTTCCATTGTGATGTCACAATTCCCCATTTTGATGGCATAATGCCCCATTGTGATGTCACTGAGTTCCATTGTGATGTCACAATGCCCCATTGTGATGGCACAATGCCCCATTGTGATGTCACTGAGTTCCATTGTGATGTCACAATGCCCCATTGTTATGTCACAGAATTCCATTGTGATGTCGCAATGCCCCATTGTGATGTCACTGAGTTCCATTGTGATGTCACAATGCCCATTTGTGATGTGACTGAGTTCCATTGTGATGTCACAATGCCCCATTGTGATGTTAAAGAGTTCCATTCTGATGGCACAATGCCCCATTGTGATGCCACTGAGTTCCATTGTGATGTCACAGTGCCCCATTGTGATGTCACTGAGTTCCATTGTGATGTCACTATGCCCATTTGTGATGTCACAATGCCCCATTGTGATGTCACAATGCCCCATTGTGATGTCACAGACTTCCATTGTGATGTCAAAATGCCCCATTGTGATGTCACTGAGTTCCATTGTGATGTCACAATTCCCCATTGTCATGGCACAATGCCCCATTGTGATGTCACTGAGTTCCATTGTGATGTCACAATGCCCCATTGTGATGTCACTGAGTTCCATTGTGATGTCACAATGCCCCAATGTGATGTCACAGAGTTCCATTGTGATGTCACTGAATTCCATTGGAATGTCACAATGCCCCATTGTGATGTCACTGAATTCCATTGTGATGTCACAATTTCCCATTGTGATGTCACAGAGTTCCATTGTGATGTCACAATGCCCCATTGTGATGTCACAGAGTTGCATTGTGATATCACAATGTCCCATTGTGATGTCACAATGCCTCAATGTGATGTCACAAAGTCTCAATGTGATGTCAGAGTCCCATTGTGATGTCACAATATCCCATTGTGATGTCACTGAGTTCCATTGTGATGTCAATGAATTCCATTGTGATGTCACAATGCCCCACTGTGATGTCACAATTCCCCATTGTGATGTCAAAAAGTTCCATTGTGATGTCACAATGCCCCATTGTGATGTCACAGACTTCCATTGTGAAGTCACAATGCCTCAATGTGATGTCACAGAGTTCCATTGTGATGTCACAATATACCATTGTGATGTCACTGAGTTCCATTGTGATGTCACTGAATTCCATTGTGATGTCACAATGCCCCATTGTGATATCACAATGCCCCATTGTGATGTCACAATGTCCCATTGTGATGTCACAATGCCTCAATGTGATGTCAGAGTTCCATTGTGATGTCACAATATCCCATTGTGATGTCACAGAGTTCCATTGTGATGTCACTGAATTCCATTGGAATGTCACAATGCCCCATTGTGATGTCACTGAATTCCATTGTGATGTCACAATTTCCCATTGTGATGTCACAGAGTTCCATTGTGATGTCACAATGCCCCATTGTGATGTCACAGAGTTACATTGTGATATCACAATGTCCCATTGTGATGTCACAATGCTTCAATGTGATGTCACAATTCCTCAATGTGAGGTCAGAGTTCCATTGTGATGTCACAATATCCCATTGTGATGTCACTGAGTTCCATTGTGATGTCACTGAATTCCATTGTGATGTCACAATGCCCCATTGTGATGTCACAATTCCCCATTGTGATGTCAAAAAGTTCCATTGTGATGTCACAATGCCCCATTGTGATGTCACAGACTTCCATTGTGAAGTCACAATGCCTCAATGTGATGTCACAGAGTTCCATTGTGATGTCACAATATGCCATTGTGATGTCAGTGAGTTCCATTGTGATGTCACTGAATTCCATTGTGATGTCACAATGCCCCATTGTGATGTCACAGAGTGCAATTGTGATGGCACAATGCCCCATTGTGATGTCACTGAGTTCCATTGTGATGTCACAATGTCCCATTGTGATGTCACAATGCCTCAATGTGATGTCAGAGTTCCATTGTGATGTCACAATATCCCATTGTGATGTCACTGAGTTCCATTGTGATGTCACTGAATTCCATTGTGATGTCACAATGCCCCATTGTGATGTCACAATGCCTCAATGTGATGTCACTGAGTTCCATTTTGATGTCACAATGCCCCATTGTGATGTCACAGAATTCCATTGTGATGTCACAATGCCCCATTGTGATGTGACTGAGTTCCATTGTGATGTCACAATGCTCCATTGTGATGTCACTGAGTTCCATTGTGATGTCACTGAATTCCATTGTGAGGTCACAATGCCCCATTGTGATGTCACATACTTCCATTGTGATGTCACAGAGTTCCATTGTGATGTCACAATATCTCATTGTGATGTCACTGAGTTCCATTGTGATGTCACTGAATTCCATTGTGATGTTACAATGCCCCATTGTGATATCACAATGCCCCATTGTGATGTCATAGAGTTCCATTGTGATGTCACAATGCCCCATTGTGATGTCACAGAGTTCTATTGTGATGTCACAATGCCCCATTGTGATGTCACAATGCCCCATTGTGATGTCACAATGCCCTATTGTGATGTCACAGAGTTCCATTGTCATGTCACAATGCCCCATTGTGATATGACTGAGTTCCATTGTGATTTCACAATGCCCCATTGTGATGTCACAGAGTTCCATTGTCATGTCACAATGCCCCATTGTGATGTGACTGAGTTCGTTCCATTGTGATGTCACAATGCCCCATTGTTATGTCACAGAATACCATTGTGATGTCACAATGCCCCATTGTGATGTCACTGAGTTCCACTGTTATGTCACAATGCCCCATTGTGATGTCACTGAGTTCCATTGTGATGTAACAATGCCCCATTGTGATGTGACTGAGTTCCATTGTGATGTCACAATGCCCCATTTTGATGTCAAAATGCCCCATTATGATGTCACTGAGTTCCATTGTCATGTCACAATGCCCCATTGTAATGTGACTGAGTTCCATTGTGATGTCACAATGCCCCATTGTTATGTCACAGAATACCATTGTGATGTCGCAATGCCCCATTGTGATGTCACTGAGTTCCATTGTTATGTCACAATGCCCCATTGTGATGTCACTGAGTTCCATTGTGATGTCACAATGCCCCATTGTGATGTGACTGAGTTCCATTGTGATGTCACAATGCCCCATTTTGATGTCAAAATGCCCCATTATGATGTCACAGACTTCCATTGTGATGTCACAATTCCCCATTGTGATGGCACAATGCCCCATTGTGATGCCACTGAGTTCCATTGTGATGTCACAATGCCCCATTGTGATGTCACTGAGTTCCATTGTGATGTCACAATTCCCCATTGTGTTGTCACAGAGTTCCATTGTCATGTCACAATGCCCCATTGTGATGTGACTGAGTTCCATTGTGATTTCACAATGCCCCATTGTGATTTAACAGAGTTCCATTGTGATGTCACAATGCCCCATTGTGATGTCACAGAGTTCCATTGTGATATCACAATGTCCCATTGTGATGTCACAATGCCTCAATGTGATGTCACAATTCCTCAATGTGATGTCAGAGTTCCATTTTGATGTCACAATATCCCATTGTGATGTCACTGAGTTCCATTGCGATGTCACTGAATTCCATTGTGATGTCACAGTGCCCCATTGTGATGTCACAATTCCCCATTGTGATGTCAAAAAGTTCCCTTGTGATGTCACAATGCCTCAATGTGATGTCACTGAGTTCCATTGTGTTGTCACAATGCCCCATTGTGATGTCACTGAATTCCATTGTGAGTTCACAATGCCCCATTGTGATGTCACAATGCCCCATTTTGATGCACAATGCCCCATTGTGATGTCATTGTGTTCCATTTTGAGGTCACAATGCCCCATTGTGATGTCACTGAATTCCATTGTGATGTCAAAATGCCCCATTGTGATGTCACTGAGTTCCATTGTGATGTCACCATGCCCCATTGTGATGGCACAATGCCCCATTGTGATGTCACAGAGTTCCATTGTCATGTCACAATGCCCCATTGTGATGTCACAGAGTGCAATTGTGATGTCACAATGCCCCATTGTGATGTCACTGAGTTCCATTGTGATGTCACAATGCCCCATTGTGATGTGACTGAGTTTCATTGTGATGTCACAATGCCCCGTTTTGATGTCAAAATGCCCCATTATGATGTCACTGAGTTCCATTGTGATGTCACAATTCCCCATTGTGATAGCACAATACCCCATTGTGATGCCACTGAGTTCCATTGTGATGTTACAATGCCCCATTGTGATGTCACAGAATTCCAATGTAATGACACAATGCCTCAATGTGATGTCACAGAGTTCCTTTGTGATGTCACAATACCCCATTGTGATGTCACTGAGTTCCATTGTGATGTCACTGAATTCCATTGTGATGTCACAATGCCCCATTGTGATGTCACAGACTTCCATTGTGAAGTCACAATGCCTCAATGTGATGTCACAGAGTTCCATTGTGATGTCACTATATCCCATTGTGATGTCACTGAATTCCATTGTGATGTCACAATGCCCCATTGTGATATCACAATGCCCCATTGTGATGTCAGAGAGTTCCATTGTGATGTCACAATGCCCCATTGTGATGTCTCAGAGTTCTATTGTGATGTCACAATGCCCCAATGTGATGGCACAATGCCCCATTGTGATGTCACAGAGTTCCATTGTCATGTCACAATGCCCCATTGTGATGTGACTGAGTTCCATTGTGATTTCACAATGCCCCATTGTGATGTCACAGAGTTCCATTGTCATGTCACAATGCCCCTTTGTGATGTGACTGAGTTCCATTGTGATGTCACAATGCCCCATTGTTATGTCACAGAATACCATTGCGATGTCGCAATGCCCCATTGTGATGTCACTGAGTTCCATTGTGATGTCACAATGCCCCATTGTGATGTGACTGAGTTCCATTGTGATGTCACAATGCCCCATTTTGATGTCAAAATGCCCCATTATGATGTCACTGAGTTCCATTGTGATGTCACAATTCCCCATTGTGATGGCACAATGCCCCATTGTGATGTCACAGAGTTCCATTGTGATGTCACTGCGTTCCTTTGTGATGTCACAATGCCCAGGTGTGATGTCACAGAGTTCCATTGTGATGTCACAATGCCCCATTATGATGTCACAGAGTTCTATTGTGATGTCACAATGCCCCATTGTGATGGCACAATGCCCCATTGTGATGTCACTGACTTCCTTTGTGATGTCACAATGCCCCATTGCGATGTCAGAGTTCCATTGTGATATCACAATGTCCCATTGTGACGTCACAGTTCCATTGTGATGTCACAATGCCTCAATGTGATGTCACAGAGTTCCATTGTGATGTCACAATATCCCATTGTGATGTCACTGCGTTCCATTGTGATGTCACAATGCCCCATTGTAATGTCACTGAGTTCCACTGTGATGTCACAATGCCCCATTATGATGTCGCAGAGTTCTATTGTGATGTCACAATGCCTCAATGTGATGTCACAGAGTTCCATTTTAATGTCACAATGCCCCATTGTGATGTGACTGATTTCCATTGTGATATCACAATGTCCCATTGTGACGTCACAGTTCCATTGTGATGTCACAATGCCTCAATGTGATGTCACAGAGTTCCATTGTGATGTCACAATATCCCATTGTGATGTCACAATACCCCATTGTGATGTCACTGAGTTCCATTGTGATGTCACTGAATTCCATTGTGATGTCACAAAGCCCCATTTTTACATCACTGAGTTCCATTGTGATGTCACAATGCCCCATTGTGATGTCACAATGCCTCAATGTGATGTCACAGAGTTCCATTGTGATGTCACAATATCCCATTGTGATGTTACAATATCCCATTGTGATGTCACTGAGTTCCATTGTGATGTCACTGAATTCCATTGTGATGTCACAAAGCCCCATTTTTATATCACTGAGTTCCATTGTGATGTCACAATGCCCCATTGTGATGTCACAGAGTTCCATTGTGATGTGACAAAGCCCCATTATTATATCACTGAGTTCCATTGTGATGTCACAATGCCCCATTGTGATGTCACAATGCCCCATTGTGATGTCACAGAGTTCCATTGTGATGTCACAATGCGCCATTGTGATGTCACTGACTTCCATTGTGATATCACAATGCTCCATTGTGATGTCACAGTTCCATTGTGATGTCACTGAGTTCCATTGTGATGTCACAATGCCCCGTTGTGATGTCACAGAGTTTCATTGTGATGTCACAATGCCCCATTTCGATGTCACAGAGTTCCATTGTGATGTCACAATGTCCCTTTGTGATGTCACAATGCCCCATTGTGATGTCACAATGCCCCATTGTGATGTCACTTAGTTCCATTGTGATGTCACTGAATTCCATTGTGAGTTCACAATGCCCCATTGTGATGTCACTGAGTTCCATTGTGATGTCACAATGCCCCATTGTTATTTCACAGAATTCCATTGTGATGTCGCAATGCCCCATTGTGATGTCACTGAATTCCATTGTGATGTCACAATGCCCCATTGTGATGTCACAGAGTTCCATTGTGATGTCACAGAGTTCCATTGTGATATCACAATGTCCTATTGTGATGTCACAGAGTTCCATTGTGATGTAACTGCGTTCCTTTGTGATGTCACAATGCCCCAGTGTGATGCTCACAGAGTTCCATTGTGATGTCACAATGCCCCATTGTGATGTCACAATGCCCCATTGTGATGTCACAATGCCCCATTGTGATGTCACAACCCCCACGGTAACCACAACCCCATTGTGATGTCACATAGTTCCATTGTGATGTCACAATGCCTTATTGTGATGTCACAGAGTTCCATTGTGATGTCACAATTCCCCATTGTGATGGCACAATGCCCCATTGTGATGTCACAATGCCCCTTTTATGTCACAGAGTTCCATTGTGATATCACAATGCCCCATTGTGATGTCACAATGCACCATTGTTATGTCACACAATCCCATTGTGATGTCACAATGCCCCATTGTGATGTCACAATTCCCCATTGTGATGTCACTTAGTTCCATTGTGATGTCACATATTTCCATTGTGATGTCACAATGACCCATTGTGATGTCACTGAATTCCATTGTGAGTTCACAATGCCCCATTGTGATGTCACTGAGTTCCATTGTGTTGTCACAATGCCCCATTGTTATTTCACAGAATTCCATTGTGATGTCGCAATGCCCCATTGTGATGTCACTGAATTCCATTGTGATGTCACAATCCCCCATTGTGATGTCACAGAGTTCCAGTGTGATGTCACAATGCCCCATTGTGATGTCACAATGCCCCATTGTGATGTCACAGTGTTCCATTGTGATATCACAATGTCCTATTGTGATGTCACAGAGTTCCATTGTGATGTCACAGAGTCCCAGTGTGATGTCACAATGCCCCATTGTGATGTCACAATGCCCCATTGTGATGTCACAGTGTTCCATTGTGATATCACAATGTCCTATTGTGATGTCACAGAGTTCCATTGTGATGTCACCACTGCGTTCCTTTGTGATGTCACAATGCCCAGGTGTGATGTCACAGAGTTCCATTGTGATGTCACAATGCCCCATTATGATGTCACAGAGTTCTATTGTGATGTCAGAGCCCAATGCCCCATTGTGATGGCACAATGCCCCATTGTGATGTCACTGACTTCCTTTGTGATGTCACAATGCCCCATTGCGATGTCAGAGTTCCATTGTGATATCACAATGTCCCATTGTGACGTCACAGTTCCATTGTGATGTCACAATGTCTCAATGTGATGTCACAGAGTTCCATTGTGATGTCACAATGCCCCATTGTAATGTCACTGAGTTCCACTGTGATGTCACAATGCCCCATTATGATGTCGCAGAGTTCTATTGTGATGTCACAATGCCTCAATGTGATGTCACAGAGTTCCATTTTAATGTCACAATGCCCCATTGTGATGTGTCTGATTTCGATTGTGATATCACAATGTCCCATTGTGACATCACAGTTCCATTGTGATGTCACAATGCCTCAATGTGATGTCACAGAGTTCCATTGTGATGTCACAATATCCCATTGTGATGTCACAATATCCCATTGTGATGTCCACAGAGTTCCATTGTGATGTCACTGAATTCCATTGTGATGTCACAAAGCCCCATTTTTATATCACTGAGTTCCATTGTGATGTCACAATGCCCATTGTGATGTCACATGCCCCATTGTGATGTCACAAGTCCATGTATCATGCCTCAATGTGATGTCACAGAGTTCCATTGTGATGTCACAATATCCCATTGTGATGTCACAAAATCCCATTGTGATGTCACTGAGTTCCATTGTGATGTCACTGAATTCCATTGTGATGTCACAAAGCCCCATTTTTATATCACTGAGTTCCATTGTGATGTCACAATGCCCCATTGTGATGTCACAGAGTTCCATTGTGATGTGACAAAGCCCCA
This sequence comes from Leptodactylus fallax, assembly GCA_947044405.1. Taxonomy (NCBI): domain Eukaryota; kingdom Metazoa; phylum Chordata; class Amphibia; order Anura; family Leptodactylidae; genus Leptodactylus; species Leptodactylus fallax. Next base: position 93,000 of record CAMRHE010000592.1, read on the forward strand.
TTATTATATCACTGAGTTCCATTGTGATGTCACAATGCCCCATTGTGATGTCACAATGCCCCATTGTGATGTCACAGAGTTCCATTGTGATGTCACAATGCGCCATTGTGATGTCACTGACTTCCATTGTGATATCACAGATGCTCCATATGTGATGTCACTGAGTTCCATTGTGATGTCACAATGCCCCGTTGTGATGTCACAGAGTTTCATTGTGATGTCACAATGCCCCATTTCGATGTCACAGAGTTCCATTGTGATGTCACAATGTCCCTTTGTGATGTGACAATGCTCCATTGTGATGTCACAATGCCCCATTGTGATGTCACTTAGTTCCATTGTGATGTCACTGAATTCCATTGTGAGTTCACAATGCCCCATTGTGATGTCACTGAGTTCCATTGTGATGTCACAATGCCCCATTGTTATTTCACAGAATTCCATTGTGATGTCGCAATGCCCCATTGTGATGTCACTGAATTCCATTGTGATGTCACAATGCCCCATTGTGATGTCACAGAGTTCCATTGTGATGTCACAATGCCCCATTGTGATGTCACAGAGTTCCATTGTGATATCACAATGTCCTATTGTGATGTCACAGAGTTCCATTGTGATGTCACTGCGTTCCTTTGTGATGTCACAATGCCCCAGTGTGATGTCACAGAGTTCCATTGTGATGTCACAATGCCCCATTATGATGTCACAGAGTTCTATTGTGATGTCACAATGCCCCATTGTGATGGCACAATGCCCCATTGTGATGTCACTGAGTTCCTTTGTGATGTCACAATGCCCCATTGCGATGTCAGAGTTCCATTGTGATATCACAATGTCCCATTGTGACGTCACAGTTCCATTGTGATGTCACAATGCCACAATGTGATGTCACAGAGTTCCATTGTGATGTCTCAATATCCCATTGTGATGTCACTGCGTTCCATTGTGATGTCACAATGCCCCATTGTAATGTCACTGAGTTCCACTGTGATGTCACAATGCCCCATTATGATGTCGCAGAGTTCTATTGTGATGTCACAATGCCCTCACATGTGATGTCACAGAGTTCTATTTTAATGTCACAATGCCCCATTGTGATGTGACTGATTTCCATTGTGATATCACAATGTCCCATTGTGACGTCACAGTTCCATTGTGATGTCACAATGCCCCATTGTGATGTCACTGAATTGCATTGTGAGTTCACAATGCCCCATTGTGATGTCACTGAGTTCCATTGTGATGTCACAATGCCCCATTGTGATGTCACAGAGTTCCATTGTGATGTCACAATGCCCCATCGTGATGTCGCAGAGTTCCATTGTATGTCACACCATTTATGTCACAATTCCCCATTGTGATGGCACAATGCCCCATTGTGATGTCACTGAATTCCATTGTGATGTCACAATGCCCCATTGTGATGTCACAGAGTTCCATTGTGATGTCACAATGCCCCAATGTGATGTCACAATGCCCCTTTGTGATGTCACAACGCCCCATTGTAATGTCACAACACCCCATTGTGATGTCACATAGTTCCATTGTGATGTCACAATGCCTTAATGTGATGTCACAGAGTTCCATTGTGATGTCACAATGCCCCATTGTGATGTCACTGAGTTCCATTGTGATGTCACAATTCCCCATTGTGATGGCACAATGCCCCATTGTGATGTCACAATGCCCCTTACCTATGTCACAGAGTTCCATTGTGATATCACAATGCCCCATTGTGATGTCACTGAATTCCATTTTGATGTCTCAATGCCCCATTGTGATGTCACTATGTTCCATTTTGTTGTCACAATGCCCCATTGTGATGTGACAGAGTTCCATTGTGATGTCACAATGCCCCATTGTGATGTCACAATGCACCATTGTTATGTCACACAATTCCATTGTGATGTCACAATGCCCCATTGTGATGTCACAATTCCCCATTGTGATGTCACTTAGTTCCATTGTGATGTCACATATTTCCATTGTGATGTCACAATGACCCATTGTGATATCACTGAATTCCATTGTGAGTTCACAATTCCCCATTGTGATGTCGCAATGCCCCATTGTGATGTCACTGAATTCCATTGTGATGTCAAAATGCCCCATTGTAATGTCACAGAGTTCCATTGTGATATCACAATGTCCTATTGTGATGTCACAGTTCCATTGTGATGTCACAATGCCTCAATGTGATGTCACAGAGTTCCATTGTGATGTCACTGCGTTCCATTGTGATGTCACAATGCCCCATTGTGATGTCACAGAGTTCCATTGTGATGTTACAATGCCCCATTGTGATGTCACAGAGTTCCATTGTGATGTCACAATGCCCCATTGTGATGTCACAGAGTTCCATTGTGATGTCACAATGCCCCATTGTGATGTCAGCAGAGTTCTATTGTGATGTCACAATGCCCCATTGTGATGTCACAGAGTTCCATTGTGATGTGACAAAGCCCCATTGTGATGTCACTGAGTTCCATTGTGAGTTCACAATGCCCCATTGTGAGTTCACAATGCCCCATTGTGATGTCACAATGCCCCATTGTGATGGCACAATGCCCCATTGTGATGTCACTGAGTTCCTTTTTGATGTCACAATGCCCCATTGCGATGTCACAGTTCCATTGTGATGTCACAATGCCCCAATGCGATGTCACAGAGTTCTATTGTGATGTCACTGAATTCCATTGTGAGGTCACAATGCCCCATTGTGATGTCACATTCCATTGTGATGTCCTGGTTCCATTGTGTGTCGCAATGCCCCATTGTGATGTCACTGAGTTCCATTGTGATGTCACAATGCCCCATTGTGATGTCACAGAGTTACATTGTGATGTCACAATGCCCCATTGTGATGTCACAATGCCCCATTGTGATGTCACAGAGTTCCATTGTGATGTCACAATGCCCCATTGTGATGTCACAGAGTTCCATTGTGATATCACAATGTCCTATTGTGATGTCACAGGGTTCCATTGTGATGTCACTGTCGTTCCTTTGTGATGTCACAATGCCCCAGTGTGATGTCACAGAGTTCCATTGTGATGTCACAATGCCCCATTATGATGTCACAGAGTTCTATTGTGATGTCACAATGCCCCATTGTGATGGCACAATGCCCCATTGTGATGTCACTGAGTTCCTTTGTGATGTCACAATGCCCCATTGCGATGTCAGAGTTCCATTGTGATATCACAATGTCCCATTGTGACGTCACAGTTCCATTGTGATGTCACAATGCCTCATTGTGATGTCACAGAGTTCCATTGTGATGTCACAATGCCCCATTGTGATGTCACTGCGTTCCATTGTGATGTCACATTGCCCCCGACCCATTGTGATGTCACAATGCCCCATTGTGATGTCACAGAGTTCCATTGTGATGTCACAATGCGCCATTGTGATGCCCCATTGTGATGTCACTGACTTCCATTGTGATGTCACAATGTCTCCATTGTGATGTCACAGAGTTCCATTGTGATGTCACTGAGAGTTCCATTGTGATGTCACAATGCCCCATTGTGATGTCACAGAGTTCCATTGTGATGTGACAAAGCCCCATTATTATATCACTGAGTTCCATTGTGATGTCACAATGCCCCATGTCCATTGTGATGTCACAATGCCCCATTGTGATGTCACAGAGTTCCATTGTGATGTCACAATGCGCCATTGTGATGTCACTGACTTCCATTGTGATATCACAATGCCCCATTGTGATGTCACAGTTCCATTGTGATGTCACTGAGTTCCATTGTGATGTCACAATGCCCCGTTGTGATGTCACAGAGTTTCATTGTGATGTCACAATGCCCCATTGCGACGTCCATGTGATGTCACAGAGTTCCATTGTGATGTCACAATGCCCCTTTGTGATGTGACAATGCTCCATTGTGATGTCACAATGCCCCATTGTGATGTCACTTAGTTCCATTGTCACTGATGTCACTGAGTTCCATTGTGAGTTCACAATGCCCCATTGTGATGTCACTGAGTTCCATTGTGATGTCACAATGCCCCATTGTTATTTCACAGAATTCCATTGTGATGTCGCAATGCCCCATTGTGATGTCACTGAATTCCATTGTGATGTCACAATGCCCCATTGTGATGTCACAGAGTTCCATTGTGATGTCACAATGCCCCATTGTGATGTCACAATGCCCCATTGTGATGTCACAGAGTTCCATTGTGATATCACAATGTCCCATTGTGATGTCACAGAGTTCCATTGTGATGTCACTGCGTTCCTTTGTGATGTCACAATGCCCCAGTGTGATGTCACAGAGTTCCATTGTGATGTCACAATGCCCCATTATGATGTCACAGAGTTCTATTGTGATGTCACAATGCCCCATTGTGATGGCACAATGCCCCATTGTGATGTCACTGAGTTCCTTTGTGATGTCACAATGCCCCATTGCGATGTCAGAGTTCCATTGTGATATCACAATGTCCCATTGTGACGTCACAGTTCCATTGTGATGTCACAATGCCACAATGTGATGTCACAGAGTTCCATTGTGATGTCTCAATATCCCATTGTGATGTCACTGAGTTCCATTGTGATGTCACAATGCCCCATTGTGATGTCACAGAGTTCCATTGTGATGTCACAATGCCCCATTGTGATGTCGCAGAGTTCCATTGTGATGTCCAGGCAGCAGGATTCCCCATTGTGATGGCACAATGCCCCATTGTGATGTCACTGAATTCCATTGTGATGTCACAATGCCCCATTGTGATGTCACAGAGTTCCATTGTGATGTCACAATGCCCCATTGTGATGTCACAATGCCCCATTGTGATGTCACAATGCCCCACCGTGATGTCACCCCTTTGTGATGTCACAACGCCCCATTGTAATGTCACAACGCCCCATTGTGATGTCACATAGTTCCATTGTGATGTCACAATGCCTTAATGTGATGTCACAGAGTTCCATTGTGATGTCACAATGCCCCATTGTGATGTCACTGAGTTCCATTGTGATGTCACAATGCCCCATTGTGATGGCACAATGCCCCATTGTGATGTCACAATGCCCCTTTTGATGTCACAGAGTTCCATTGTGATATCACAATGCCCCATTGTGATGTCACTGAATTCCATTTTGATGTCTCAATGCCCCATTGTGATGTCACTATGTTCCATTTTGTTGTCACAATGCCCCATTGTGATGTCACCAGTGAGTTCCATTGTGATGTCACAATGCCCCATTGTGATGTCACATTGATGTCACAATTGTTATGTCACACAATTCCATTGTGATGTCACAATGCCCCATTGTGATGTCACAATGCCCCATTGTGATGTCACTTAGTTCCATTGTGATGTCACATATTTCCATTGTGATGTCACAATGCCCCATTGTGATGTCACTGAATTCCATTGTGAGTTCACAATCCCCATTGTGATGTCGCAATGCCCCATTGTGATGTCACTGAATTCCATTGTGATGTCAAAATGCCCCATTGTAATGTCACAGAGTTCCATTGTGATATCACAATGTCCTATTGTGATGTCACAGTTCCATTGTGATGTCAGAATGCCTCAATGTGATGTCACAGAGTTCCATTGTGATGTCACGCGTTCCATTGTGATGTCACAATGCCCCATTGTGATGTCACAGAGTTCCATTGTGATGTTACAATGCCCCATTGTGATGTCACACCGAGTTCCATTGTGATGTCACAATGCCCCTTTGTGATGTCACAGAGTTCCATTGTGATGTCACAATGCCCCATTGTGATGTCACAGAGTTTCCATTGTGATGTTACAATGCCCCATTGTGATGGCATATTGCCCCATTGTCATGTCACTGAATTCCATTGTGAGTTCACAATGCCCCATTGTGATTTCACAATGCCCCATTGTGATGTCATGTCATTGTGATGCCCCATTGGATGCCATTGTGATGTCACAATGCCCCATTGTGATGTCACTGAGTTCCTTTGTGATGTCACAATGCCCCATTGCGATGTCACAGTTCCATTGTGATGTCACAATGCCTCATTGCGATGTCACAGAGTTCTATTGTGATGTCACTGAATTCCATTGTGAGGTCACAATGCCCCATTGTTATGTCACTGAGTTCCATTGTGATGTCACAATGCCCCATTGTGATTTCACAGGATTCCATTGTGATGTCGCAATGCCCCATTGTGATGTCACTGAATTCCATTGTGATGTCACAATGCCCCATTGAGATGTCACAGAGTTACATTGTGATGTCACAATGCCCCATTGTGATGTCACAATGCCCCATTGTGATGTCACAGAGTTCCATTGTGATATAACAATGTCCTATTGTGATGTCACAGAGTTCAATTGTGATGTCACAGCGTTCCTTTGTGATGTCACAATGCCCCAGTGTGATGTCACAGAGTTCCATTGTGATGTCACAATGCCCCATTATGATGTCACAGAGTTCTATTGTGATGTCACAATGCCCCATTGTGATGTCACTGAATTCCATTGTGAGTTCACAATGCCCCATTTCGATGTCACAGAGTTCCATTGTGATGTCACAATGCACCTTTGTGATGTCACATTCCATTGTGATGTCACAATGCCCCATTGTGATGTCACTTATTTCCATTGTGATGTCACTGAATTCCATTGTGAGTTCACAATGCCCCATTGTGATGTCACTGAGTTCCATTGTGATGTCACAATGCCCCATTGTTATTTCACAGAATTCCATTGTGATGTCGCAATGCCCCATTGTGATGTCACTGAATTCCATTGTGATGTCACAATGCCCCATTGTGATGTCACAGAGTTCCATTGTGATGTCACAATGCCCCATTGTGATGTCACAATGCCCCCATTGTGATGTCACAGAGTTCCATTGTGATATCACAATGTCCTATTGTGATGTCACAGAGTTCCATTGTGATGTCACTGCGTTCCTTTGTGATGTCACAATGCCCCAGTGTGATGTCACAGAGTTCCATTGTGATGTCACAATGCCCCATTATGATGTCACAGAGTTCTATTGTGATGTCACAATGCCCCATTGTGATGGCACAATGCCCCATTGTGATGTCACTGAGTTCCTTTGTGATGTCACAATGCCCCATTGCGATGTCGGAGTTCCATTGTGATTTCACAATGCCCCATTGTGACGTCACAGTTCCATTGTGATGTCACAATGCCCCATTGTGATGTCACAGAGTTCCATTGTGATGTCTCAATATCCCATTGTGATGTCACTGCGTTCCATTGTGATGTCACAATGCCCCATTGTAATGTCACTGAGTTCCACTATGATGTCAGGCCAATGCCCCATTATGATGTCCAGAGTTCTATTGTGATGTCACAATGCCCTCAATGTGATGTCACAGAGTTCTATTTTAATGTCACAATGCCCCATTGTGATGTGACGATTTCCATTGTGATATCACAATGTCCCATTGTGATGTCACAGTTCCATTGTGATGTCACAATGCCTCAATGTGATGTCACAGAGTTCCATTGTGATGTCACAATATCCCATTGTGATGTCACAATGTCCCATTGTGATGTCACTGAGTTCCCATTGTGATGTCACTGAGTTCCATTGTGATGTCACAAAGCCCCATTTTTATATCACTGAGTTCCATTGTGATGTCACAATGCCCCATTGTGATGTCACAGAGTTCCATTGTGATGTCACAAAGCCCCATTTTTATATCACTGAGTTCCATGGTGATGTCACAATGCCCCATTGTGATGTCACAGAGTTCCATTGTGATGTGACAAAGCCCCATTATTATATCACTGAGTTCCATTGTGATGTCACAATGCCCCATTGTGATGTCACAATGCCCCATTGTGATGTCACTGAGTTCCATTGTGATGTCACAATGCCCATTGTGATGTCACTGACTCCATTGTGATATCACAATGCTCCATTGTGATGTCACAGTTCCATTGTGATGTCACTGAGTTCCATTGTGATGTCACAATGCCCCGTTGTGATGTCACAGAATTCCATTGTGATGTTGCAATGCCCCATTGTGATGTCACTGAATTCCATTGTGATGTCACAATGCCCCATTGTGATGTCAGAGTTCCATTGTGATGTCACAATGCCCCATTGTGATGTCACACAGTTCCATTGTGATGTCTCAATGTCCTATTGTGATGTCACAGAGTCCCATTGTGATGTCACAATGCCCCATTGTGATGTCACAATGCCCCATTGTGATGTCACTCAGTTCCATTGTGATGTCACAATGCCCCATTGTTATGTCACAGAATTCCATTGTGATGTCGCAATGCCCCATTGTGATGTCACAGAGTTCCATTGTGATGTCACAAAGCCCCATTGTGATGTGACTGATTTCCATTGTGAGGTCACTGAATTCCATTGTGATGTCACAATGCCCCATTGTGACGTCACAGTTCCATTGTGATGTCACAATGCCCCATTGTGATGCCACAGAATTCCATTGTGATGTCACAATGCCCCATTGTGATGTCACAGGTTCCATTTTCATATCACAATGCCCCATTGTGATGTCCACTGATTTTCATTGTGAGGTCACTGAATTCCATTGTGAGGTTACAATGCCCCATTGTGACGTCACAGTTCCATTGTGATGTCACAATGCCCCATTGTTATGTCACAGAGTTCCATTGTGATGTCACAATATCCCATTGTGATGTTACTGAGTTCCATTGTGAGGTCACTGAATTCCATTGTGATGTCACAATGCCCCATTGTGATGTCACAGAGTTCCATTGTGATGTCACAAAGCCCCATTGTGATGTCACTGAGTTCCATTGTGATGTCACAATGCCCCATTGTGATGTCAGTGATGTCAATGCACCATTGTGATGTCACACATTTCCATTGTGATGTCACAATGCCCCATTGTGATGTCACTTAGTTCCATTGTGATGTCACATATTTCCATTGTGATGTCACAATGACCCATTGTGATGTCACTGAATTCCATTGTGAGTTCACAATTCCCATTGTGATGTCACAATGCCCCATTGTTGTCACAGAATTCCATTGTGATGTCGCAATGCCCCATTGTGATGTCACTGAATTCCATTGTGATGTCAAAATGCCCCATTGTAATGTCACAGAGTTCCATTGTGATATCACAATGCCCCATTGTGATGTCACAGTTCCATTGTGATGTCACAATGCCATGTTCAACATGTGATGTCACAGAGTTCCATTGTGATGTCACAATATGCCCCATTGTGATGTCACTGAGTTCCATTGTGAGGTCACTGAATTCCATTGTGATGTCACAATGCCCCATTGTGATGTCACTGAATTCCATTTTGTTGTCACAATGCCCCATTGTGATGTCACAGAGTTCCATTGTGATGTCACAATGCCCCATTGTGATGTCACATGATGCACCATTGTGATGTCACACAATGTCCATTGTGATGTCACAATGTCCCCATTGTGATGTCACATAGTTCCATTGTGATGTCACATATGTTCCATTGTGTTGTCACAATGACCCATTGTGATGTCACAATGCCCCATTGTGATGTCACAATTTCCATTGTGATGTCACAATGCCCCATTGTGATGTCACAACGCCCCAGTGAGTCCCATTGTGATGTCACAATGACCCATTGTGATGTCACTGAATTCCATTGTGATGTCAAAATGCCCCATTGTATGTCACAGAGTTCCATTGTGATGTCACAATGTCCTATTGTGATGTCACAGTTCCATTGTGATGTCACAATGCCTCATTGTGATGTCACAGAGTTCCATTGTGATGTCACAGTGTCCCATTGTGATGTCACAATGCCCCATTGTGATGTCACAATGCCCCATTGTGATGTCACAGAGTTCCATTGTGATGTCACAATGCCCCATTGTGATGTCACAGAGTTCCATTGTGATGTCACAATGCCCCATCATGTGATGTCACAGAGTTCCATTGTGATGTCACAATGCCCAATTGTAATGTCACAGAGTTCTATTGTGATGTTACAATGCCCCATTGTGATGGCACATTGCCCCATTATCATATCACTGAATACCATTGTGAGGTCACAATGCCCCATTGTGATGTCACAATGCCCCATTGTGATGTCACAGCGTTCTATTGTGATGTCACAATGCCCCATTGTGATGTCACAATGCCCCATTGTGATGTCACAATGCCCCATTGTGATGCCACAACCCCATTGTGATGTCACTAGTTCCATTGTGATGTCACATATTTCCATTCTGATGTCACAATGACCCATTGTGATGTCACTGAATTCCATTGTGAGTTCACAATGCCCCATTGTGATGTCACTGAGTTCCATTGTGATGTCACAATGCCCCATTGTTATCTCACAGAATTCCATTGTGATGTTGCAATGCCCCATTGTGATGTCACTTAATTCCATTGTGATGTCACAATGCCCCATTGTGATGTCACCGAGTCCCATTGTGATGTCACAATGCCCCATTGTGATGTCACACAGTTCCATTGTGATATCACAATGTCCTATTGTGATGTCACAGAGTTCTATTGTGATGTCACAATACCCCATTGTGAGTTCACAATGCCCCATTGTGATGTCACTGAGTTCCATTGTGATGTCACAATGCCCCATTGTTATGTCACAGAATTCCATTGTGATGTCGCAATGCCCCATTGTGATGTCACAGAGTTCCATTGTGATGTCACAAAGCCCCATTGTGATGTGACTGATTTCCATGTGAGGTCACTGAATTCCATTGTGATGTCACAATGCCCCATTGTGACGTCACAGTTCCATTGTGATGTCACAATGCCCCATTGTTATGTCACAGAATTCCATTGTGATGTCGCAATGCTCCATTGTGATGTCACAGAGTTCCATTGTGATGTCACAATGCCCCATTGTGATGTCACAGAGTACCATTGTGATGTCGCAATGCCCCATTGTGATGTGACTGATTTCCATTGTGAGGTCACTGAATTCCATTGTGATGTCACAATGCCCCATTGTGAAGTCACAGTTCCATTGTAATGTCACAATGCCTCAATGTGATGTCACAGAGTTCCATTGTGATGTCACAATATCCCATTGTGATGTCACTGAGTTCCATTGTGAGGTCACTGAATTCCATTGTGATGTCACAATGCCCCATTGTGATGTCACAGAGTTCCATTGTGATGTCACAAAGCCCCATTTTTATGTCACTGAGTTCCATTGTGATGTCACCATGCCCCATTGTGATGTCACAATGCCCCATTGTGATGTCACTAAGTTCCATTGTGATGTCTCAATGCCCCATTGTGATGTCACTGAGTTCCATTGTGTTGTCACAATGCCCCATTGTGATGTCACAGAGTTCCATTGTGATGTCACAATGCCCCATTGTGATGGCACAATGCACCATTGTTATGTCACACAATCCCATTGTGATGTCACAATGCCCCATTGTGATGTCACTTAGTTCCATTGTGATGTCACATATTTCCATTGTGATGTCACAATGACCCATTGTGATGTCACAATGCCCCATTGTGATGTCACAGAGTTCCATTGTGATGTCACAATGCCCCATTGTTATGTCACTGAGTTCCATTGTGATGTCTCAATGCCCCATTGTGATGTCACTGAGTTCCATTGTGATGTCACAATGCCCCATTGTGATGTCACAGAGTTCCATTGTGATATCACAATGCCCCATTGTGATGTCACGAGTTCCATCCTTTGATGTCACAATGCCCCATTGTGATGTCACAGAGTTCCATTGTGATGTCACAATGCCCCATTGTGATGTCACACAATTCCATTGTGATGTCGCAATGCCCCATTGTGATGTCGCAATGCCCCATTGTGATGTCACTGAGTTCCATTGTGATGTCACAATGCCCCATTGTGATGTCAGAGTTCCATTGTGATGTCACAATGCCCCATTGTGCATGTCACAGAGTTCCATTGTGATGTCACAATGCCCCATTGTGATGTCACAATGTTCCATTGTGATGTCACAATGCCCCATTGTGATGTCACTTAGTTCCATTGTGATGTCACTGAATTCCATTGTGAGGTCACAATGCCCCATTGTGATGTCACTGAGTTCCATTGTGATGTCACAATGCCCCATTGTGATGTCACAATGCTCCATTGTGATGTCGCAATGCCCCATTGTGATGTCACTGAATTCCATTGTGATGTCACAATGCCCCATTGTGATGTCACCAGGTCCCATTGTGATGTCACAATGCCCCATTGTGATGTCACAATGCCCCATTGTGATGTCACAGAGTTCCATTGTGATGTCACAGTGCCCCATTGTGATGTCACAGAGTTCCATTGTGATGTCACTGAGTTCCTTTGTGATGTCACAATGCCCCATTGTGATGTCACAGAGTTCCATTGTGATGTCACAATGCCCCATTGTGATGTCACAGAGTTCCATTGTGATGTCACAATGCTCCATTGTGATGTCACAATGCCCCATTGCGATGTCAGAGTTCCATTGTGATATCACAATGTCCCATTGTGATGTCACTGTTCCATTGTGATGTCACAATGCCTCAATGTGATGTCACAGAGTTCCATTGTGATGTCACCATGTCCCATTGTGATGTCACTGAGTTCCATTGTGATGTCACAATGCCCCATTGTGATGTCGCTGAGTTCCATTGTGATGTCACAATGCCCCATTGTGATGTCACAGAGTTCTATTGTGATGTCACAATGCCCATGATGTCACAGAGTTCCATTGTAATGTCACAATGCCCCATTGCGATGTCACTGATTTCCATTGTGATGTCGCAATGCCCCATTGTGATGTCACAGTTCCATTGTGATGTCACAATGCCCCATTGTGATGTCACAGAGTTCCATTGTGATGTCACAATACCCCATTGTGATGTCACAGTGTTCCATTGTGATGTCACTGAATCCCATTGTGATGTCACAATGCCCCATTGTGATGTCACATTGAGTTCCATTGTGATGTCACAATGCCCCATTGTGATGTCACAATGTCCCATTTGATGTCACAAAGTTCCATTGTGATGTCACAATGTCCCATTGTGATGTCACAATGCCCCATTGTGATGTCACAATGCCCCATTGTGATGTCACAATGCCCCATTGTGATGTCACTGAGTTCCATTGTGATATCACAATGCTCCATTGTGATGTCACATCCATTGTGATTCACCCCATTGTGATGTCACTGAGTTCCATTGTGATGTCACAATGCCCCATTGTGATGTCACAGAGTTCCATTGTGATGTCACAATGCCCCATTGTGATGTCACAGAGTTCCATTGTGATGTCCACAATGCCCCATTGTGATGTCACAATGCCCCATTGTGATGTCACAGTTCCATTGTGATGTCACAATGCCCCATTGTGATGTCACAGAGTTCCATTGTGATGTCCACAATGCCCCATTGTGATGTCACAGAGTCCCACTGTGATGTCACAATGCCCCATTGTGATGTCACAATGCCCCATTGTGATGTCACAGAGTTCCATTGTGATGTCACAATGCCCCATTGTGATGTCACAGCGTTCCATTGTGATGTCACAATGCTCCATTGTGATGTCACAATGCCCCATTGTGATGTCACTGAGTTCCATTGTGATGTCACAATGCCCCATTGTGATGTCACAGAGTTCCATTGTGATGTCAGCAATGCCCCATTGTGATGGCACAATGCCCCATTGTGGTGTCACTGAGTTCCATTGTGATGTCACAATGCCCCATTGTGATGTCAGAGTTCCATTGTGATATCACAATGCCCCATTGTGACGTCACAGAGTTCCATTGTGATGTCACAATGCCCCATTGTGATGTCACAGAGTTCCATTGTGATGTCTCAATGCCCCATTGTGATGTCACAGAGTTCCATTGTGATGTCACAATGCCCCATTGTGATGTCACAGAGTTCCATTGTGATGTCACAATGCCCCATTGTGATGTCACAGAGTTCCATTGTGATGTCACAATGTCCCATTGTGATGTCAATGTAGTTCCATTGTGATGTCACAATGCCCCATTGTGATGTCACTGAGTTCCATTGTGATGTCACAATGTCCCATTGTGATGTCACAGAGTTCCATTGTGATGTCACAGAGTCCTATTGTGATGTCACAGAGTTCCATTGTGATGTCACAATGCCCCATTGTGATGGCACAATGCCCCATTGTGATGTCACAAAGCTCCATTGTGATGTCACAATGCCCCATTGTGATGTCACAGAGTTCTATTGTGATGTCACAAAGCCCCATTGTGATGTCACAGAGCCCCATTGTGATGTCACAATGCCCCATTGTGATGTCACAAAGTTCCATTGTGATGTCACAATGCCCCATTGTGATGTCACAATGCTCCATTGTGATGTCACAATGCCCCATTGTGATGTCACAGAGTTCCATTGTGATGTCACAATGCCCCATTGTGATGTCACATTCCATTGTGATGTCACAATGCCCCATTGTGATGTCACAGAGTTCCATTGTGATGTCACAATACCCCATTGTGATGTCACAATCCCCATTGTGATGTCACTGAGTTCCATTGTGATGTCACAGAGTTCCATTGTGATGTCACAATGCCCCATTGTGATGTCACTGAGTTCCATTGTGATGTCACAATGCCCCATTGTGATGTCACTGAGTTCCATTGTGATGTCACAATGCCCCATTGTGATGTCACATGAGTCCCATTGTGATGTCACAATGCCCCATTGTGATGTCACTGAGTTCCATTGTGATGTCACAATGCCCCATTGTGATGTCACAATGCCCCATTGTGATGTCACAGAGTCCCATTGTGATGTCACAATGCCCCATTGTGATGTCACTGAATTCCATTGTGATGTCACAATGCCCCATTGTGATGTCACTGAGTTCCATTGTGATGTCACAATGCCCCATTGTGATGTCACAGAGTTCCATTGTGATGTCACAATGCCCCATTGTGATGTCACAGAGTTCCATTGTGATGTCACAATGCCCCATTGTGATGGCACAATGCCCCATTGTGATGTCACTGAATTCCATTGTGATGTCACAATGCCCCATTGTGATGTCACTGAGTTCCATTGTGATGTCACAATGCCCCATTGTGATGTCACAATGCCCCATTGTGATGTCACAATGCCCCATTGTGATGTCACAATGCCCCATTGTGATGTCACTGAGTTCCATTGTGATGTCACAATGCCCCATTGTGATGTCACAATGTCCCATTGTGATGTCACAATGCCCCATTGTGATGTCACTGAGTTCCATTGTGATGTCACAATGCCCCATTGTGATGTCACAGAGTTCCATTGTGATGTCACAATGCCCCATTGTGATGTCACAGAGTTCCATTGTGATGTCACAATGCCCCATTGTGATGTCACATGCCCCATTGTGATGTCACAGAATTCCATTGTGATGTCACAATGCCCCATTGTGATGTCACATCCCATTGTGATGTCACAGTCCCATTGTGATGTCACAAGTTCCATTGTGATGTCACAATGCCCCATTGTGATGTCACTGAATTCCATTGTGATGTCACAATGCCCCATTGTGATGTCACAATGCCCCATTGTGATGTCACTGAATTCCATTGTGATGTCACAATGCCCCATTGTGATGTCACAGAGTTCCATTGTGATGTCACAATGTCCCATTGTGATGTCACAGAGTTCCATTGTGATGTCACAATGCCCCATTGTGATGTCACTGAGTTCCATTGTGATGTCACAATGCCCCATTGTGATGTCACAATGCCCCATTGTGATGTCACAGTGTTCCATTGTGATGTCACAATGCCCCATTGTGATGTCACAGAGTTCCATTGTGATGTCACAATGCCCCATTGTGATGTCACAGAGTTCCATTGTGATGTCACAATGCCCCATTGTGATGTCACAATGCCCCATTGTGATGTCATGTGAGTTCCATTGTGATGTCACAATGCCCCATTGTGATGTCACAATGCCCCATTGTGATGTCACAATCCCATTGTGATGTCACAATGCCCCATTGTGATGTCACAATGCCCCATTGTGATGTCACAAGCCCCATTGTGATGTCACAAGTCCCATTGTGATGTCACAATGCCCCATGTGATGTCCACTGTGAGTCCAGTTCCATTGTGATGTCACAATGCCCCATTGTGATGTCACAGAGTTCCATTGTGATGTCACAATGCCCCATTGTGATGTCACTGAGTTCCATTGTGATGTCACAATGCCCCATTGTGATGTCACAGAGTTCCATTGTGATGTCACAATGCCCCATTGTGATGTCACAGAGTTCCATTGTGATGTCACAATGCCCCATTGTGATGTCACAATGCCCCATTGTGATGTCACTGAGTTCCATTGTGATGTCACAATGCCCCATTGTGATGGCACAATGCCCCATTGTGATGTCACTGAATTCCATTGTGATGTCACAATGCCCCATTGTGATGTCACAGTGCCCCATTGTGATGTCACAATGCCCCATTGTGATGTCACAGAGTCCCATTGTGATGTCACAATGCCCCATTGTGATGTCACATTGTTCCATTGTGATGTCACAATGCCCCATTGTGATGTCACAATGCCCCATTGTGATGTCACTTAGTTCCATTGTGATGTCACAATGCCCCATTGTGATGTCACAGTTCCATTGTGATGTCACAATGCCCCATTGTGATGTCACAGAGTCCCATTGTGATGTCACTGAATTCCATTGTGAGTTCACAATGCCCCATTGTGATGTCACTGAGTTCCATTGTGATGTCACAATGCCCCATTGTGATGTCACAGAGTTCCATTGTGATGTCACAATGCCCCATTGTGATGTCACAGAGCCCCATTGTGATGTCACAATGCCCCATTGTGATGTCACTAAGTTCCATTGTGATGTCACAATGCCCCATTGTGATGTCACAATGCCCCATTGTGATGTCACAGAGTTCCATTGTGATGTCACAATGCCCCATTGTGATGTCACAAGCCCCATTGTGATGTCACTGAGTTCCATTGTGATGTCACAATGCCCCATTGTGATGTCACAGTGTTCCATTGTGATGTCACAATGCCCCATTGTGATGTCACTGAGTTCCATTGTGATGTCACAATGCCCCATTGTGATGTCACAATGCCCCATTGTGATGTCACTGAGTTCCATTGTGATGTCACAATGCCCCATTGTGATGTCACAGAGTTCCATTGTGATGTCACAATGCCCCATTGTGATGTCATTGTGAGTTCCATTGTGATGTCACAATGCCCCATTGTGATGTCACAGAGTTCCATTGTGATGTCACAATGCCCCATTGTGATGTCACAGAGTTCCATTGTGATGTCACAATGCCCCATTGTGATGTCACAGAGTTCCATTGTGATGTCACAATGCCCCATTGTGATGTCACAGTGTTCCATTGTGATGTCACAATGCCCCATTGTGATGTCACAGAATTCCATTGTGATGTCACAATGCCCCATTGTGATGAGTTCCATTGTGATGTCACAATGCCCCATTGTGATGTCACAGTTCCATTGTGATGTCACAATGCCCCATTGTGATGTCACAGAGTTCCATTGTGATGTCACAATGCCCCATTGTGATGTCACAATGCCCCCATTGTGATGTCACTGAGTTCCATTGTGATGTCACAATGCCCCATTGTGATGTCACAGAGTTCCATTGTGATGTCACAATGCCCCATTGTGATGTCACAGAGTTCCATTGTGATGTCACATGCCCCATTGTGATGTCACTGAGTTCCATTGTGATGTCACTTTGCCCCATTGTGATGTCACAGGTTCCATTGTGATGTCACAATGCCCCATTGTGATGTCACTGAGTTCCATTGTGATGTCACAATGCCCCATTGTGATGTCACAGTGCTCCATTGTGATGTCACAATGCCCCATTGTGATGTCACTGGGTTCCATTGTGATGTCACAATGTTCCATTGTGATGTCACAAATTCCATTGTGATGTCACTGAGTTCCATTGTGATGTCACAATGCCCCATTGTGATGTCACTGAGTTCCATTGTGATGTCACAATGCCCCATTGTGATGTCACTGAGTTCCATTGTGATGTCACATTGCCCCCATTGTGATGTCACAGGTTCCATTGTGATGTCACAGTGCCCCATTGTGATGTCACAGTCCCATTGTGATGTCACTGAGTTCCATTGTGATGTCACAATGCCCCATTGTGATGTCACTGAGTTCCATTGTGATGTCACAATGCCCCATTGTGATGTCACAGAGTTCCATTGTGATGTCCAGTGCTCCATTGTGATGTCACAATGCCCCATTGTGATGTCACAGTGCCCCATTGTGATGTCCAGTGTTCCATTGTGATGTCACAATGCCCCATTGTGATGTCACAGAGTTCCATTGTGATGTCACAATGCCCCATTGTGATGTCACTGAGTTCCATTGTGATGTCACAATGCTCCATTGTGATGTCACAGTGCCCCATTGTGATGTCACTGAGTTCCATTGTGATGTCACAATGCCCCATTGTGATGTCAGAGTTCCATTGTGATGTCACAATGCCCCATTGTGATGTCACAGTTCCATTGTGATGTCACAATGCCCCATTGTGATGTCACTGAGTTCCATTGTGATGTCACAATGCCCCATTGTGATGTCACAGGTTCCATTGTGATGTCACAATGCCCCATTGTGATGTCACTGAGTTCCATTGTGATGTCACAATGCCCCATTGTTGTCACAGAATTCCATTGTGATGTCACAATGCCCCATTGTGATGTCACAGAGTTCCATTGTGATGTCACAATGCCCCATTGTGATGTCACTGAGTTCCATTGTGATGTCACAATGCCCCATTGTATGTCACAGAGTTCCATTGTGATGTCACAATGCCCCATTGTGATGTCACTGAGTTCCATTGTGATGTCACATGCCCCATTGTGATGTCACAATGCCCCATTGTGATGTCACAGAGTTCCATTGTGATGTCACAATGCCCCATTGTGATGTCACTGAGTTCCATTGTGATGTCACAATGCCCCATTGTGATGTCACAGAGTTCCATTGTGATGTCACAATGCCCCATTGTGATGTCACAGAGTTCCATTGTGATGTCACAATGCCCCATTGTGATGTCACTGAGTTCCATTGTGATGTCACAATGCCCCATTGTGATGTCACTGGTTCCATTGTGATGTCACAATGCCCCATTGTGATGTCAGAGTTCCATTGTGATGTCACAATGCCCCATTGTGATGTCACAGAGTTCTATTGTGATGTCACAATGCCCCATTGTGATGTCACAATGCCCCATTGTGATGTCACAGTGCTCCATTGTGATGTCACGAGTTCCATTGTGATGTCACAATGCCCCATTGTGATGTCACGAGTTCCATTGTGATGTCACAATGCCCCATTGTGATGTCACTGAGTTCCATTGTGATGTCACAATGCCCCATTGTGATGTCACAGAGTTCCATTGTGATGTCACAATGCCCCATTGTGATGTCACAGAGTTCCATTGTGTGTCACTGAGCCCCCCATTGTGATGTCGCAATGCCCCATTGTGATGTCACAGTGTTCCATTGTGATGTCACAATGCCCCATTGTGATGTCACTGAATTCCATTGTGATGTCACAATGCCCCATTGTGATGTCACAGAGCTCCATTGTGATGCTCCCTCCATTGTGATGTCACAATGCCCCATTGTGATGTCACTGTGTTCCATTGTGATGTCACAATGCCCCATTGTGATGTCACAGAGTTCCATTGTGATGTCACAATGCCCCATTGTGATGTCACAATGCCCCATTGTGATGTCACTGAGTTCCATTGTGATGTCACAATGCCCCATTGTGATGTCACAGAGTTCCATTGTGATGTCACAATGCCCCATTGTGATGTCACAGTGCCCCATTGTGATGTCACAATGCCCCATTGTGATGTCACAATGCCCCATTGTGATGTCACCAGAGTTCCATTGTGGATGTCACAGTGCCCCATTGTGATGTCACTGAGTTCCATTGTGATGTCACAATGCCCCATTGTGATGTCACTGAGTTCCATTGTGATGTCACAATGCCCCATTGTGATGTCACTAAGTTCCATTGTGATGTCACAATGCCCCATTGTGATGTCACAGAGTTCCATTGTGATGTCACAATGCCCCATTGTGATGTCACAATGCCCCATTGTGATGTCACAAGCAATTCCATTGTGATGTCACAATGCCCCATTGTGATGTCACAATGCCCCATTGTGATGTCACAATAGTTCCATTGTGATGTCACATATTCCCATTGTGATGTCACAATGACCCATTGTGATGTCACAGAATTCCATTGTGAGTCACAATGCCCCATTGTGATGTCACAGTGCCCCATTGTGATGTCACTGAGTTCCATTGTGAGGTCACAATGCCCCATTGTGTTGTCACTGAGTTCCATTGTGATGTCACATTGCCCCATTGTGATGTCACAGTTCCATTGTGATGTCACAATGCCCCATTGTGATGAAGCTCCATTGTGATGTCACAATTTCCATTGTGATGTCACAATGCCCCATTGTGATGTCACAGAGTTCCATTGTGATTTCACAATGCCCCATTGTGATGTCACAGAGTTCCATTGTGATGTCACAATGCCCCATTGTGATGTCACTGAGTTCCATTGTGATGTCACAATGCCCCATTGTGATGTCACTTGCATTGGACCATTGTGATGTGCATTCCATTGTGATGTCGCAATGCCCCATTGTGATGTCAGAGGTTCCATTGTGATGTCACAATGCCCCATTGTGATGTCACAGAGTTCCATTGTGATGTCACAATGCCCCATTGTGATGTCTCAGAGTTCCATTGTGATGTCACTGCCCCATTGTGATGTCACAATGCCCCATTGTGATGTCACTGAGTTCCATTGTGATGTCACAATGCCCCATTGTGATGTCACAGAGTTCCATTGTGATGTCACAATGCCCCATTGTGATGTCACAGTGTCCCTTTGTGATGTCACTGAATGCTCCATTGTGATGTCACAATGCCCCATTGTGATGTCACTGAGTTCCATTGTGATGTCACAGTGCCCCATTGTGATGTCACAGAGTTCTATTGTGATGTCACAATGCCCCATTGTGATGTCACAGAGTTCCATTGTGATGTCACAATGCCCCATTGTGATGTCACAATGCCCCATTGTGATGTCACAATGCCCCATTGTGATGTCACAATGCCCCATTGTGATGTCACATATTTCCATTGTGATGTCACAATGCCCCATTGTGATGTCACAGAGTTCCATAAAATTGTGATGTCACAGTTCCATTGTGATGTCACAATGCCCCATTGTGATGTCACTGAGTTCCATTGTGATGTCACAATGCCCCATTGTGATGTCACAGTGCCCCATTGTGATGTCACAATGCCCCATTGTGATGTCAATGCCCCATTGTGATGTCACAGAGTTCCATTGTGATGTCACAATGCCCCATTGTGATGTCACAGAGTTCCATTGTGATGTCACATTGCCCCATTGTATGTCACAGAGTTCCCCATTGTGATGTCCACAATGCCCCATTGTGATGTCACTGAGTTCCATTGTGATGTCACAATGCCCCATTGTGATGTCACAGAGTTCCATTGTGATGTCACAATGCCCCATTGTGATGTCACAGGTTCCATTGTGATGTCACATTGCCCCATTGTGATGTCACAGATGTTCCATTGTGATGTCACAATGCCCCATTGTGATGTCACAGAGTTCCATTGTGATGTCACAATGCCCCATTGTGATGTCACAATGCCCCATTGTGATGTCACTGAGTTCCATTGTGATGTCACAATATCCCATTGTGATGTCACAATGCCCCATTGTGATGTCACAGAATTCCATTGTGATGTCACAATGCCCCATTGTGATGTCACAGAGTTCCATTGTGATGTCACAATGCCCCATTGTGATGTCACAGAGTTCCATTGTGATGTCACAATGCCCCATTGTGATGTCACAGAGCCCCATTGTGATGTCACAATGCCCCATTGTGATGTCACAGAGTCCCATTGTGATGTCACATAATTCCATTGTGATGTCACAATGCCCCATTGTGATGTCACAGATTCCATTGTGATGTCACAATGCCCCATTGTGATGTCACAGAGTTCCATTGTGATGTCACAATGCCCCATTGTGATGTCACAGAGTTCCATTGTGATGTCACAATGCCCCATTGTGATGTCACAGAGTTCCATTGTGATGTCACAATGCCCCATTTGATGTCACAGAGTTCCATTGTGATGTCACAATGTTCCATTGTGATGTCACAATGCCCCATTGTGATGTCACTGAGCTCCATTGTGATGTCACAATGCCCCATTGTGATGTCACAGAGTTCCATTGTGATGTCACAGTGCCCCATTGTGATGTCACAATGCCCCATTGTGATGTCACAATGCTCCATTGTGATGTCACAATGCCCCATTGTGATGTCACTGAGTTCCATTGTGATGTCACAATGCCCCATTGTGATGTCACAGAGTTCCATTGTGATGTCACAATGCCCCATTGTGATGTCACAGAGTTCCATTGTGATGTCACAATGCCCCATTGTGATGTCACTATGTTCCATTGTGATGTCACAATGCCCCATTGTGATGTCACTGAGTTCCATTGTGATGTCACAATGCCCCATTGTGATGTCACTGAGTTCCATTGTGATGTCACAATGCCCCATTGTGATGTCACAGAGTTCCATTGTGATGTCACAATGCCCCATTGTGATGTCACAGAGTTCCATTGTGATGTCACAATGCCCCATTGTGATGTCACAATGCCCCATTGTGATGTCACAGAGTTCCATTGTGATGTCACAATGCCCCATTGTGATGTCACAATCCCCATTGTGATGTCACTTAGTCCCATTGTGATGTCACAATTTCCATTGTGATGTCACAATGCCCCATTGTGATGTCACTGAGTTCCATTGTGAGGTCACAATGCCCCATTGTGATGTCACAATGCCCCATTGTGATGTCACTGAGTTCCATTGTGATGTCACAATGCCCCATTGTGATGTCACTGAGTTCCATTGTGATGTCACAATGCCCCATTGTGATGTCACGAGTTCCATTGTGATGTCACAATGCCCCATTGTGATGTCACAGAATTCCATTGTGATGTCACAGTGCTCCATTGTGATGTCACAATGCCCCATTGTGATGTCACTGTGTTCCATTGTGATGTCACAATGCCCCATTGTGATGTCACTGAGTTCCATTGTGATGTCACAATGCCCCATTGTGATGTCACAGAGTTCCATTGTGATGTCACAATGCCCCATTGTGATGTCACTGAGTTCCATTGTGATGTCACAATGCCCCATTGTGATGGCACAATGCCCCATTGTCATGTCACTGAGTCTCCATTGTGATGTCACAATGCCCCATTGTGATGTCACAATGCCCCATTGTGATGTCACAGAGTTCCATTGTGATGTCACAATGCCCCATTGTGATGTCACAGAGTTCCATTGTGATGTCACATTGCTCCATTGTGATGTCACAATGCCCCATTGTGATGTCACTGAGTTCCATTGTGATGTCACAATGCCCCATTGTGATGTCACAGAGTTCCATTGTGATGTCACAATGCCCCATTGTGATGTCACAGCGTTCTATTGTGATGTCACAATGCTCCATTGTGATGTCACAATGCCCCATTGTGATGTCACTGAGTTCCATTGTGATGTCACAATGCCCCATTGTGATGTCACAGAATTCCATTGTGATGTCACAATGCCCCATTGTGATGTCACTGTGTTCCATTGTGATGTCGCAATGCCCCATTGTGATGTCACTGAGTTCCATTGTGATGTCACAATGCCCCATTGTGATGTCACAATGCCCCATTGTGATGTCACAGAGTTCCATTGTGATGTCACAATGCCCCATTGTGATGTCACAGAGTTCCATTGTGATGTCACAATGCCCCATTGTGATGTCACAGAGTTCCATTGTGATGTCACAATGCCCCATTGTGATGTCACAGAGTTCCATTGTGATGTCACAATGCCCCATTGTGATGTCACTGAGTTCCATTGTGATGTCACAATGCCCCATTGTGATGTCACTGAGTTCCATTGTGATGTCACAATGCCCCATTGTGATGTCACAGAGTTCCATTGTGATGTCACAATGCCCCATTGTGATGTCACAGAGTTCCATTGTGATGTCACAGTGCCCCATTGTGATGTCACAATGCCCCATTGTGATGTCACAGTGTTCCATTGTGATGTCACAATGCCCCATTGTGATGTCACAATGCCCCATTGTGATGTCACTAGTTCCATTGTGATGTCACGTATTTCCATTGTGATGTCACAATGCCCATTGTGATGTCACTGAGTTCCATTGTGATTTCACAATGCCCCATTGTGATGTCACAATGCCCCATTGTGATGTCACTGAGTTCCATTGTGATGTCACAATGCCCCATTGTGATGTCACTGAGTTCCATTGTGATGTCACAATGCCCCATTGTGATGTCACAGTTCCATTGTGATGTCACAATGCCCCATTGTGATGTCACAGAGTTCCATTGTGATGTCACATTGTGTTCCATTGTGATGTCACAATGCCCCATTGTGATGGCACAGTGCTCCATTGTGATGTCACAATGCCCCATTGTGATGTCACTGAGTTCCATTGTGATGTCACAATGCCCCATTGTGATGTCACAGAGTTCCATTGTGATGTCACAATGCCCCATTGTGATGTCACTGAGTTCTATTGTGATGTCACAATGCCCCATTGTGATGGCACAATGCTCCATTGTATGCTGCCCATTGTGATGTCACAATGCCCCATTGTGATGTCACAATGCCCCATTGTGATGTCACAGAGTTCCATTGTGATGTCACAATGCCCCATTGTGATGTCACAGAGTTCCACTGTGATGTCACAATGCCCCATTGTGATGTCACAATGCCCCATTGTGATGTCACTGAGTTCCATTGTGATGTCACAATGCCCCATTGTGATGTCACAGAGTTCCATTGTGATGTCACAATGCCCCATTGTGATGTCACAGAGTTCTATTGTGATGTCACAATCTCCATTGTGATGTCACAATGCCCCATTGTGATGTCACTGAGTTCCATTGTGATGTCACATTGCCCCATTGTGATGTCACAGTGTTCCATTGTGATGTCACAATGCCCCATTGTGATGTCCTGCGTTCCATTGTGATGTCACAATGCCCCATTGTGATGTCACAGTGTCCCATTGTGATGTCACAATGCCCCATTGTGATGGCACAATGCCCCATTATGATGTCACTGATTTCCATTGTGATGTCACAATGCCCCATTGTGATGTCACGAGTTCCATTGTGATGTCACAATGCCCCATTGTGATGTCAC
Source organism: Leptodactylus fallax (assembly GCA_947044405.1). Lineage (NCBI taxonomy): Eukaryota > Metazoa > Chordata > Amphibia > Anura > Leptodactylidae > Leptodactylus > Leptodactylus fallax. Next base: position 118,344 of record CAMRHE010000592.1, read on the forward strand.
AGAGTTCCATTGTGATGTCACAATGCCCCATTATGATGTCACAGCGTTCTATTGTGATGTCACAATGCCCCATTGTGATGTCACATTGCCCCATTGTGATGTCACTGAGTTCCATTGTGATGTCACAATGCCCCATTGTGATGTCAGAATGTCCCATTGTGATGTCACAATGCCCCATTGTGATGTCACAGTGCTCCATTGTGATGTCACAGTGCTCCATTGTGATGTCACAGCGTCCCATTGTGATGTCACAATGCCCCATTGTGATGTCACGAATTTCCATTGTGAGGTCACAATGCCCCATTGTGATGTCACAAAGCCCCATTGTGATGTCACAATGCCCCATTGTGATGTCACAAAGTTCCATTGTGATGTCACAATGCCCCATTGTGATGTCACAGAGTTCCATTGTGATGTCACAATGCCCCATTGTGATGTCACAGAGTTCCATTGTGATGTCACAATGCCCCATTGTGATGTCACAGAGTTCCATTGTGATGTCACAATGCCCCATTGTGATGTCACAAAGTTCCATTGTGATGTCACATTACTCCATTGTGATGTCACAATATCCCATTGTGATGTCACAATGCCCCATTGTGATGTCACTGAATTCCATTGTGAGTTCACAATGCCCCATTGTGATGTCACTGAGTTCCATTGTGATGTCACAATGCCCCATTGTGATGTCACAGAGTTCCATTGTGATGTCACAATGCCCCATTGTGATGTCACTGAGTTCCATTGTGATGTCACAATGCCCCATTGTGATGTCACAGAGTTCCATTGTGATGTCACAATGCCCCATTGTGATGTCACAATGCCCCATTGTGATGTCACAGAGTTCCATTGTGATGTCACAATGCCCCATTGTGATGTCACAATGCCCCATTGTGATGTCACAGCGTTCCATTGTGATGTCACAATGCCCCATTGTGATGTCACAATGCCCCATTGTGATGTCACTGAGTTCCATTGTGATGTCACAATGCCCCATTGTGATGTCACAGAGTTCCATTGTGATGTCACAATGCCCCATTGTGATGTCACAGAGTTCCATTGTGATGTCACAATGCCCCATTGTGATGTCACAATGCCCCATTGTGATGTCACTGAGTTCCATTGTGATGTCACAATGCCCCATTGTGATGTCACAGAGTTCCATTGTGATGTCACAATGCCCCATTGTGATGTCACGAGTTCCATTGTGATGTCACAATGCCCCATTGTGATGTCACAGAGTTCCATTGTGATGTCACAATGCCCCATTGTGATGTCACTGCGTTCCATTGTGATGTCACAATGCCCCATTGTGATGTCACTGAGTTCCATTGTGATGTCACAATGCCCCATTGTGATGTCACAGAGTCCCATTGTGATGTCACAATGCCCCATTGTGATGTCACAGAGTTCCATTGTGATGTCACAATGCCCCATTGTGATGTCACAGAGTTCCATTGTGATGTCACAATGCCCCATTGTGATGTCACAGAGTTCCATTGTGATGTCACAATGCCCCATTGTGATGTCACAGAGTTCCATTGTGATGTCACAATGCCCCATTGTGATGTCACAATGCCCCATTGTGATGTCACAGAGTCCCATTGTGATGTCACAGAGTTCCATTGTGATGTCACAATGCCCCATTGTGATGTCACTGTGTTCCATTGTGATGTCACAATGCCCCATTGTGATGTCACAGAGTTCCATTGTGATGTCACAATGCCCCATTGTGATGGCACAGTGTTCCATTGTGATGTCACAATGCCCCATTGTGATGTCAGAGTTCCATTGTGATGTCACAATGCCCCATTGTGATGTCACAGAGTTCCATTGTGATGTCACAATGCCCCATTGTGATGTCACAATGCCCCATTGTGATGTCACAATGCCCCATTGTGATGTCACTGAGTTCCATTGTGATGTCACAATTTCCATTGTGATGTCACAATGCCCCATTGTGATGTCACTAAGTTCCATTGTGATGTCACAATGCCCCATTGTGATGTCACAGAGTTCCATTGTGATGTCACAATGCCCCATTGTGATGTCACAGAGTTCCATTGTGATGTCACAATGCCCCATTGTGATGTCACAATGCCCCATTGTGATGTCACAATGCCCCATTGTGATGTCACAGTGCCCCATTGTGATGTCACTGAGTTCCATTGTGATGTCACAATGCCCCATTGTGATGTCACTGAGTTCCATTGTGATGTCACAATGCCCCATTGTGATGTCACAGTGTTCCATTGTGATGTCACAATGCCCCATTGTGATGTCACTGAGTTCCATTGTGATGTCACAATGCCCCATTGTGATGTCACAGAGTTCCATTGTGATGTCACAGTGCCCCATTGTGATGTCACAATGCCCCATTGTGATGTCACAGAGTTCCATTGTGATGTCACAATGCCCCATTGTGATGTCACAATGCCCCATTGTGATGTCACTGAGTTCCATTGTGATGTCACAATGCCCCATTGTGATGTCACAGAGTTCCATTGTGATGTCACAATGCCCCATTGTGATGTCACAATGTTCCATTGTGATGTCACTGAGTTCCATTGTGATGTCACAATGCCCCATTGTGATGTCACTGAGTTCCATTGTGATGTCACAATGCCCCATTGTGATGTCACAGAGTTCCATTGTGATGTCACAATGCCCCATTGTGATGTCACTGAGTTCCATTGTGATGTCACAATGCCCCATTGTGATGTCACTGAGTTCCATTGTGATGTCACAATGCCCCATTGTGATGTCACAGAGTTCTATTGTGATGTCACAATGCCCCATTGTGATGTCACAGAGTTCCATTGTGATGTCACAATGCCCCATTGTGATGTCACAAGTTCCATTGTGATGTCACAATGCCCCATTGTGATGTCACTGAGTTCCATTGTGATGTCACAATGCCCCATTGTGATGTCACAATGCCCCATTGTGATGTCACTAAGCCCCATTGTGATGTCACTGAGTTCCATTGTGAGTTCACAATGCCCCATTGTGATGTCACTGAGTTCCATTGTGATGTCACAATGCCCCATTGTGATGTCACAGAGTTCCATTGTGATGTCGCAATGCCCCATTGTGATGTCACTGAGTTCCATTGTGATGTCACAATGCCCCATTGTGATGTCACAGAGTTCCATTGTGATGTCACAATGCCCCATTGTGATGTCACTGAGTTCCATTGTGATGTCACATATCCCCATTGTGATGTCACAATGCCCCATTGTGATGTCACAGTGTTCCATTGTGATGTCACATGCCCCATTGTGATGTCACAGAGTTCCATTGTGATGTCACAATGCCCCATTGTGATGTCACAGAGTTCCATTGTGATGTCACAATGTCCCATTGTGATGTCACAATGCCCCATTGTGATGTCACTGAGTTCCATTGTGATGTCACAATGCCCCATTGTGATGTCACTGAGTTCCATTGTGATGTCACAATGCCCCATTGTGATGTCACAGAGTTCCATTGTGATGTCACAATGCCCCATTGTGATGTCCAGAGTTCCATTGTGATGTCACAATTCCATTGTGATGTCACAATGCCCCATTGTGATGTCACTGAATTCCATTGTGATGTCACAATGCCCCATTGTGATGTCACAGAGTTCCATTGTGATGTCACAATGCCCCATTGTGATGTCACAGTGTTCCATTGTGATGTCACAATGCCCCATTGTGATGTCACAATGCCCATTGTGATGTCACTGAGTTCCATTGTGATGTCACAATGCCCCATTGTGATGTCACTGAGTTCCATTGTGATGTCACAATGCCCCATTGTGATGTCACAGAGTTCCATTGTGATGTCACAATGCCCCATTGTGATGTCACTGAGTTCCATTGTGATGTCACAATGCCCCATTGTGATGTCACTGAGTTCCATTGTGATGTCACAATGCCCCATTGTGATGTCACATCCCTTGTCAGGTTCCATTGTGATGTCACAATGCCCCATTGTGATGTCACAGAGTTCCATTGTGATGTCACAATGCCCCATTGTGATGTCACTGAGTTCCCATTGTGATGTCACTGAGTTCCATTGTGATGTCACAATGCCCCATTGTGATGTCACTGAGTTCCATTGTGATGTCACAATGCCCCATTGTGATGTCACTGAGTTCCATTGTGATGTCACAATGCCCCATTGTGATGTCACAGTTCCATTGTGATGTCACAATGCCCCATTGTGATGTCACTGAGTTCCATTGTGATGTCACAATGCCCCATTGTGATGTCACAGAGTTCCATTGTGATGTCACAATGCCCCATTGTGATGTCACAATCCCATTGTGATGTCACCTGTTCCATTGTGATGTCACAATGCCCCATTGTGATGTCACTGAGTTCCATTGTGATGTCACATTGCCCCATTGTGATGTCACAATGCCCCATTGTGATGTCACAATGCCCCATTGTGATGTCACAGAGTTCCATTGTGATGTCGCAATGCCCCATTGTGATGTCACTGAGTTCCATTGTGATGTCACAATGCCCCATTGTGATGTCACTGAGTTCCATTGTGATGTCACAGTGCCCCATTGTGATGTCACAGAGTTCCATTGTGATGTCACAATGCCCCATTGTGATGTCACAGTTCCATTGTGATGTCACAATGCCCCATTGTGATGTCACAGAGTTCCATTGTGATGTCACAATGCCCCATTGTGATGTCACAGAGTTCCATTGTGATGTCACAATGCCCCATTGTGATGTCACTGAGTTCCATTGTGATGTCACAATGCCCCATTGTGATGTCACAGAGTTCCATTGTGATGTCACAATGCCCCATTGTGATGTCACAGAGTTCCATTGTGATGTCACAATGCCCCATTGTGATGTCACAATGCTCCATTGTGATGTCACAATGCCCCATTGTGATGTCACTAGCCCCATTGTGATGTCACTGAATTCCATTGTGATGTCACAATGCCCCATTGTGATGTCAGAGTTCCATTGTGATGTCACAATGCCCCATTGTGATGTCACAGAGTTCCATTGTGATGTCACAATGCCCCATTGTGATGTCACTGAGTTCCATTGTGATGTCACAATGCCCCATTGTGATGTCACAGAGTTCCATTGTGATGTCACAATGCCCCATTGTGATGTCACAATGTTCCATTGTGATGTCACAGAGTTCCATTGTGATGTCACAATGCCCCATTGTGATGTCACAGAGTTCCATTGTGATGTCACAATAGCCCCATTGTGATGTCACAATGCCCCATTGTGATGTCACAGAGTTCCATTGTGATGTCACAATGCCCCATTGTGATGTCACAGAGTTCCATTGTGATGTCACAATGCCCCATTGTGATGTCACAATGTTCCATTGTGATGTCACAATGCCCCATTGTGATGTCAGAGTTCCATTGTGATGTCACAATGCCCCATTGTGATGTCACAGAGTTCCATTGTGATGTCACAATGCCCCATTGTGATGTCACAGAGTTCCATTGTGATGTCACAATGCCCCATTGTGATGTCACAATGCCCCATTGTGATGTCACAGAGTTCCATTGTGATGTCACAATGCCCCATTGTGATGTCACAGAGTTCCATTGTGATGTCACAATGCCCCATTGTGATGTCACAGAGTTCCATTGTGATGTCACAATGCCCCATTGTGATGTCACAGACCCCATTGTGATGTCACAGTTCCATTGTGATGTCACAATGCCCCATTGTGATGGCACAATGTTCCATTGTGATGTCACAATGCCCCATTGTGATGTCACAGAGTTCCATTGTGATGTCACAATGCCCCATTGTGATGTCACAGAGTTCCATTGTGATGTCACAATGCCCCATTGTGATGTCACAGAGTTCCATTGTGATGTCACAGAGTCCCATTGTGATGTCACAGTGCCCCATTGTGATGTCACAGAGTTCCATTGTGATGTCACAATGCCCCATTGTGATGTCACAGAGTTCCATTGTGATGGCACAATGCCCCATTGTGTGTCACGGCTCCATTGTGATGTCACAATCCCCATTGTGATGTCACAATGCCCCATTGTGATGTCACATTGTTCCATTGTGATGTCACAATGCCCCATTGTGATGTCACTGAGTTCCATTGTGATGTCACAATGCCCCATTGTGATGTCACTGAGTTCCATTGTGATGTCACAATGCCCCATTGTGATGTCACAGAGTTCCATTGTGATGTCACAATGCCCCATTGTGATGGCACATTGCCCCATTGTGATGTCACAGAATTCCATTGTGATGTCACAATGCCCCATTGTGATGTCACAGAGTTCCATTGTGATGTCACATCCATTGTGATGTCACAATGCCCCATTGTGATGTCACTGAATTCCATTGTGATGTCACAGTGCCCCATTGTGATGTCACAATGCCCCATTGTGATGTCACAGAATTCCATTGTGATGTCGCAATGCCCCATTGTGATGTCACTGAATTCCATTGTGATGTCACAATGCCCCATTGTGATGTCACAGAGTTCCATTGTGATGTCACAATGCCCCATTGTGATGTCACAGTTCCATTGTGATGTCACAATGCCCCATTGTGATGTCACAGAGTTCCATTGTGATGTCACAGTGTTCCATTGTGATGTCACAATGCCCCATTGTGATGTCACAATGTTCCATTGTGATGTCACAATGCCCCATTGTGATGTCACAGAGTTCCATTGTGATGTCACAATGCCCCATTGTGATGTCACAGAGTTCCATTGTGATGTCACAATGCCCCATTGTGATGTCACAGAGTTCCATTGTGATGTCACAATGCCCCATTGTGATGTCACAATGCCCCATTGTGATGTCACTGAGTTCCATTGTGATGTCACAATCTCCATTGTGATGTCACAATGACCCATTGTGATGTCACTGAGTTCCATTGTGATGTCACAATGCCCCATTGTGATGTCACAGAGTTCCATTGTGATGTCACAATGCCCCATTGTGATGTCACAGAGTTCCATTGTGATGTCACAATTTCCATTGTGATGTCACAATGCCCCATTGTGATGTCACTGAATTCCATTGTGATGTCACAATGCCCCATTGTGATGTCACTGAGTTCCATTGTGATGTCACAATGCCCCATTGTGATGTCACAGAGTTCCATTGTGATGTCACAATGCCCCATTGTGATGTCACAGAGTTCCATTGTGATGTCACAATGCCCCATTGTGATGTCACAGAGTTCCATTGTGATGTCACAATGCCCCATTGTGATGTCACTGAGTTCCATTGTGATGTCACAATGCCCCATTGTGATGTCACAGAGTTCCATTGTGATGTCACAGAGTCCCATTGTGATGTCACAATGCCCCATTGTGATGTCACAGAGTTCCATTGTGATGTCACAATGCCCCATTGTGATGTCACAGAGTTCCATTGTGATGTCACAATGCCCCATTGTGATGTCACAGAGTTCCATTGTGATGTCACAATGCCCCATTGTGATGTCACAGTGCCCCATTGTGATGTCACTTCCATTGTGATGTCACAATGCCCCATTGTGATGTCACAAGTTCCATTGTGATGTCACAATGCCCCATTGTGATGTCACAGAGTTCCATTGTGATGTCACAATGCCCCATTGTGATGTCACAGAGTTCCATTGTGATGTCACATTGCCCCATTGTGATGTCACAGTGCCCCATTGTGATGTCACTGAATCCCATTGTGATGTCACAATGCCCCATTGTGATGTCACTGAGTTCCATTGTGATGTCACAATGCCCCATTGTGATGTCACAGAGTTCCATTGTGATGTCACAATGCCCCATTGTGATGTCACGAGTTCCATTGTGATGTCACAATGCCCCATTGTGATGTCACGAGTCCCATTGTGATGTCACTGAATTCCATTGTGATGTCACAATGCCCCATTGTGATGTCACTGAGTTCCATTGTGATGTCACAATGCCCCATTGTGATGTCACAGAGTTCCATTGTGATGTCACAATGCCCCATTGTGATGTCACAATGCCCCATTGTGATGTCACGAGTTCCATTGTGATGTCACAATGCCCCATTGTGATGTCACAGAGTTCCATTGTGATGTCACAATGCCCCATTGTGATGTCACAGAGTTCCATTGTGATGTCACATGCCCCATTGTGATGTCACAATGCCCCATTGTGATGTCACATGCTCCATTGTCACAATGCCCCATTGTGATGTCACTGAGTTCCATTGTGATGTCACAATGCCCCATTGTGATGTCACAATGCTCCATTGTGATGTCACAATGCCCCATTGTGATGTCACTGTGTTCCATTGTGATGTCACAGTGCCCCATTGTGATGTCAGAGTTCCATTGTGATGTCACAATGCCCCATTGTGATGTCACAGAGTTCCATTGTGATGTCACAATGCCCCATTGTGATGTCACAGAGTTCCATTGTGATGTCACAATGCCCCATTGTGATGTCACAATGTTCCATTGTGATGTCACAATGCCCCATTGTGATGTCACAGAGTTCCATTGTGATGTCACAATGCCCCATTGTGATGTCACTGAGTTCCATTGTGATGTCACAATGCCCCATTGTGATGTCACGAGTTCCATTGTGATGTCACAATGCCCCATTGTGATGTCAGTTCCATTGTGATGTCACAATGCCCCATTGTGATGTCACAATGTTCCATTGTGATGTCACAATGCCCCATTGTGATGTCACAAAGTCCCATTGTGATGTCACAATTCCATTGTGATGTCACAATGCCCCATTGTGATGTCACAAAGTTCCATTGTGATGTCACAATGCCCCATTGTGATGTCACAGAGTTCCATTGTGATGTCACAATGCCCCATTGTGATGTCACTGAGTTCCATTGTGATGTCACAATGCCCCATTGTGATGTCACAGAGTTCCATTGTGATGTCACAATGCCCCATTGTGATGTCACAATGCCCCATTGTGATGTCACTGAGTTCCATTGTGAGGTCACAATGCCCCATTGTGATGTCACAGAGTTCCATTGTGATGTCACAAGCCCCATTGTGATGTCACATTGCCCCATTGTGATGTCACAGAGTTCCATTGTGAGGTCACAATGCCCCATTGTGATGTCACAGAGTTCCATTGTGATGTCACAATGCCCCATTGTGATGTCACTGAGTTCCATTGTGATGTCACAATGCCCCATTGTGATGTCACTGAGTTCCATTGTGATGTCACAATGCCCCATTGTGATGTCACACCCCATTTATGTCACAGAGTTCCATTGTGATGTCACAATGCCCCATTGTGATGTCACTGAGTTCCATTGTGATGTCACAATGCCCCATTGTGATGTCACAGTGCCCCATTGTGATGTCACAATGTCCCATTGTGATGTCACAGAGTTCCATTGTGATGTCACAATGCCCCATTGTGATGTCACGAGTTCCATTGTGATGTCACAATGCCCCATTGTGATGTCACTGAGTTCCATTGTGATGTCACAATGCCCCATTGTGATGTCACACCATGTATCACTGTTCCATTGTGATGTCACAATGCCCCATTGTGATGTCACAATGCCCCCATTGTGATGTCACAGAGTTCCATTGTGATGTCACAATGCCCCATTGTGATGTCACAATGCTCCATTGTGATGTCACAATGCCCCATTGTGATGGCACAATGCCCCATTGTGATGTCACTTAGTTCCATTGTGATGTCACATATTTCCATTGTGATGTCACAATGCCCCATTGTGATGTCACTGAATTCCATTGTGAGTTCACAATGCCCCATTGTGATGTCACTGAGTTCCATTGTGATGTCACAATGCCCCATTGTGATGTCACAGAATTCCATTGTGATGTCACAATGCCCCATTGTGATGTCACTGAGTTCCATTGTGATGTCACAATGCCCCATTGTGATGTCACAGAGTTCCATTGTGATGTCACAATGCCCCATTGTGATGTCACAGAGTTCCATTGTGATGTCGCAATGCCCCATTGTGATGTCACAGAGTTCCATTGTGATGTCACAATGCCCCATTGTGATGTCACAATGCCCCATTGTGATGTCACTGAGTTCCATTGTGATGTCACAATGCCCCATTGTGATGTCACAGAGCCCCATTGTGATGTCACAATGCCCCATTGTGATGTCACAGAGTTCCATTGTGATGTCACAATGCCCCATTGTGATGTCACTGAGTTCCATTGTGATGTCACAGAGTTCCATTGTGATGTCACAATGCCCCATTGTGATGTCACAATGCCCCATTGTGATGTCACAGTTCCATTGTGATGTCACAATGCCCCATTGTGATGTCACAGAGTTCCATTGTGATGTCACAATGCCCCATTGTGATGGCACAGTGTTCCATTGTGATGTCACAATGCCCCATTGTGATGTCACAGAGTTCCATTGTGATGTCACATGTTCCATTGTGATGTCACAATGCCCCATTGTGATGTCACAGAGTTCCATTGTGATGTCACAATGCCCCATTGTGATGGCACAATGCTCCATTGTGATGTCACAATGCCCCATTGTGATGTCACTGAGTTCCATTGTGATGTCACAATGCCCCATTGTGATGTCACAGAGTTCCATTGTGATGTCACTGAGTTCCATTGTGATGTCACAATGCCCCATTGTGATGTCACAGTTCCATTGTGATGTCACAATGCCCCATTGTGATGTCACAGAGTTCCATTGTGATGTCACAATGCCCCATTGTGATGTCACAGTGCTCCATATGTGATGTCACAATGCCCCATTGTGATGTCACTGAGTTCCATTGTGATGTCACGTTCCATTGTGATGTCACAATGCCCCATTGTGATGTCACAGAGTTCCATTGTGATGTCACAATGGCCCATTGTGATGTCACAGAGTTCCATTGTGATGTCACAATGCTCCATTGTGATGTCACAATGGCCCCATTGTGATGTCACTGAGTTCCATTGTGATGTCACAATGCCCCATTGTGATGTCACTGAGTTCCATTGTGATGTCACAATGCCCCATTGTGATGTCACAGAGTTCCATTGTGATGTCACAATGCCCCATTGTGATGTCACAGAGTTCCATTGTGATGTCACAATGCCCCATTGTGATGTCACGAGTTCCATTGTGATGTCACAATGCCCCATTGTGATGTCACATTGTGATGTCCTGCCCCATTGTGATGTCACTGTGTTCCATTGTGATGTCACAATGCCCCATTGTGATGTCACAATGCCCCATTGTGATGTCACTGAGTTCCATTGTGATGTCACAATGCCCCATTGTGATGTCACAGAGTTCCATTGTGATGTCACAATGCCCCATTGTGATGTCACAATGCCCCATTGTGATGGCACAATGTTCCATTGTGATGTCACAATGCCCCATTGTGATGTCACTGAGTTCCATTGTGATGTCACAATGCCCCATTGTGATGTCACTGAGTTCCATTGTGATGTCACAATGCCCCATTGTGATGTCACAGAGTTCCATTGTGATGTCACAATGCCCCATTGTGATGTCACAGAGCTCCATTGTGATGTCACAATGTTCCATTGTGATGTCACAGAGTTCCATTGTGATGTCACAATGCCCCATTGTGATGTCACAATGCCCCATTGTGATGTCACTGTGTTCCATTGTGATGTCACAATGCCCCATTGTGATGTCACTGAGTTCCATTGTGATGTCACAAGCCCTGCCCCATTGTGATGTCAGAGTTCCATTGTGATGTCACAATGCCCCATTGTGATGTCACATTGTTCCATTGTGATGTCACAATTGCTCCATTGTGATGTCACAATGCCCCATTGTGATGTCACAATGCCCCATTGTGATGTCACTGAGTTCCATTGTGATGTCACAATGCCCCATTGTGATGTCACCATGTGATGCCCATTCCATTGTGATGTCACAATGCCCCATTGTGATGTCACTTAGTTCCATTGTGATGTCACATAGTTCCATTGTGATGTCACAATGCCCCATTGTGATGTCACTGAGTTCCATTGTGATGTCACAATGCCCCATTGTGATGTCACTGAGTTCCATTGTGATGTCACAATGCCCCATTGTGATGTCACAGTGTTCCATTGTGATGTCACAATGCCCCATTGTGATGTCACGAATTCCATTGTGATGTCACAATGCCCCATTGTGATGTCACAGTCCCATTGTGATGTCACAATGCCCCATTGTGATGTCACAGAGTTCCATTGTGATGTCACAATGCCCCATTGTGATGTCACAGCGTTCCATTGTGATGTCACAATGCCCCATTGTGATGTCACAATGCCCCATTGTGATGTCACTGAGTTCCATTGTGATGTCACAATGCCCCATTGTGATGTCACAGAGTTCCATTGTGATGTCACAATGCCCCATTGTGATGTCACTGAGTTCCATTGTGATGTCACAATGCCCCATTGTGATGTCACAATGCTCCATTGTGATGTCACTGAGTTCCATTGTGATGTCACAATGCCCCATTGTGATGTCACTGAGTTCCATTGTGATGTCACAATGCCCCATTGTGATGTCACAGAGTTCCATTGTGATGTCACAATGCCCCATTGTGATGTCACAGAGCTCCATTGTGATGTCACAATGCCCCATTGTGATGTCACAATGTCCCATTGTGATGTCACTGAGTTCCATTGTGATGTCACAATGCCCCATTGTGATGTCACAGAGTTCCATTGTGATGTCACAATGTCCCATTGTGATGTCACAATGCCCCATTGTGATGTCACAATGCTCCATTGTGATGTCACAATGCCCCATTGTGATGTCACAGAGTTCCATTGTGATGTCACAATGCCCCATTGTGATGTCACAATGCCCCATTGTGATGTCACAGAGTTCCATTGTGATGTCACAATGCCCCATTGTGATGTCATGAGTTCCATTGTGATGTCACAATTCCATTGTGATGTCACAATGCCCCATTGTGATGTCACAGAGTTCCATTGTGATGTCACAATGCCCCATTGTGATGTCACAGAGCTCCATTGTGATGTCACAATGCCCCATTGTGATGTCACAGAGTTCCATTGTGATGTCACAATGCCCCATTGTGATGTCACATGCCCCATTGTGATGTCACAAAGTCCCATTGTGATGTCACAGAGCCCATTGTGATGTCACAGAGCCCCATTGTGATGTCACAATGCCCCATTGTGATGTCACAATGCTCCATTGTGATGTCACAATGCCCCATTGTGATGTCACAGAGTTCCATTGTGATGTCACAATGCCCCATTGTGATGTCACAGAGTTCCATTGTGATGTCACAGAGTTCCATTGTGATGTCACAGAGTTCCATTGTGATGTCACAATGCCCCATTGTGATGGCACAGTGTTCCATTGTGATGTCACAATGCCCCATTGTGATGTCACTGAGTTCCATTGTGATGTCACAATGCCCCATTGTGATGTCACAGAGTTCCATTGTGATGTCACAATGCCCCATTGTGATGTCACAGAGTTCCATTGTGATGTCACAATGCCCCATTGTGATGGCACAATGCTCCATTGTGATGTCACAATGCCCCATTGTGATGTCACAGTTCCATTGTGATGTCACAATGCCCCATTGTGATGTCACAGAGTTCCATTGTGATGTCACAATGCCCCATTGTGATGTCACAGAGTTCTATTGTGATGTCACAATGCCCCATTGTGATGGCACAATGCCCCATTGTGATGTCACAAGTCCCATTGTGATGTCACAGAGTTCCATTGTGATGTCACAATGCCCCATTGTGATGTCACAGAGTTCCATTGTGATGTCACAATGCCCCATTGTGATGTCACTGAGTTCCATTGTGATGTCACAATGCCCCATTGTGATGGCACAATGCTCCATTGTGATGTCACAATGCCCCATTGTGATGTCACAATGTTCCATTGTGATGTCACAATGCCCCATTGTGATGTCACAGAGTTCCATTGTGATGTCACAAGGCCCCATTGTGATGTCACAATGCCCCATTGTGATGTCACAGAGTTCCATTGTGATGTCACAATGCCCCATTGTGATGTCACAGAGTTCCATTGTGATGTCACAATGTTCCATTGTGATGTCACAGTGCCCCATTGTGATGTCACAATGCCCCATTGTGATGTCACAATGCCCCATTGTGATGTCACAATGCCCCATTGTGATGTCACAGAGTTCCATTGTGATGTCACAATGCCCCATTGTGATGTCACAGAGTTCCATTGTGATGTCACAGTGCCCCATTGTGATGTCACAGAGTTCCATTGTGATGTCACAATGCCCCATTGTGATGTCACAATGCCCCATTGTGATGTCACAATGCCCCATTGTGATGTCACAGAGTTCCATTGTGATGTCACAATGCCCCATTGTGATGTCACGAAGCTCCATTGTGATGTCACAATGCCCCATTGTGATGTCACAGAGTTCCATTGTGATGTCACAATGCCCCATTGTGATGTCACAATGCCCCATTGTGATGTCACTGAGTTCCATTGTGATGTCACAATGCCCCATTGTGATGTCACAGAGTTCCATTGTGATGTCACAGTGCCCCATTGTGATGTCACAATGCCCCATTGTGATGTCACAATGTTCCATTGTGATGTCACAATGCCCCATTGTGATGTCACAATGCCCCATTGTGATGTCACTGAGTTCCATTGTGATGTCACAATGCCCCATTGTGATGTCACAATGCCCCATTGTGATGTCACGAGTGCCCCATTGTGATGTCACAATGCCCCATTGTGATGTCACATGATTCCATTGTGATGTCACAATGCCCCATTGTGATGTCACAATGTTCCATTGTGATGTCACAATGCCCCATTGTGATGTCACAGAGTTCCATTGTGATGTCACAATGCCCCATTGTGATGTCACAGTGCTCCATTGTGATGTCACAATGCCCCATTGTGATGTCACAGAGTTCCATTGTGATGTCACAATGCCCCATTGTGATGTCACAGAGTTCCATTGTGATGTCACAAGTCCCATTGTGATGTCACTCCATTGTGATGTCACAATGCCCCATTGTGATGTCACTGAGTTCCATTGTGATGTCACAATGCCCCATTGTGATGTCACAGAGTTCCATTGTGATGTCACAATGCCCCATTGTGATGTCACAGAGTTCCATTGTGATGTCACAATGCCCCATTGTGATGTCACAGTGCCCCATTGTGATGTCACTGAATTCCATTGTGATGTCACAATGCCCCATTGTGATGTCACAGTGCCCCATTGTGATGTCAGAGTTCCATTGTGATGTCACAATGCCCCATTGTGATGTCACAGAGTTCCATTGTGATGTCACAATGCCCCATTGTGATGTCACAGAGTTCCATTGTGATGTCACAGTGCCCCATTGTGATGGATCCTGATGTCACAATGCCCCATTGTGATGTCACGAGTCTCCATTGTGATGTCACAATGCCCCATTGTGATGTCACAGAGTTCCATTGTGATGTCACAATGCCCCATTGTGATGTCACAGAGTTCCATTGTGATGTCACAATGCCCCATTGTGATGTCACAGAGTTCCATTGTGATGTCACTGTTCCATTGTGATGTCACAATGCCCCATTGTGATGTCACAGTGTTCCATTGTGATGTCACAATGCCCCATTGTGATGTCACTGAGTTCCATTGTGATGTCACAATGCCCCATTGTGATGTCACAGAGTTCCATTGTGATGTCACAGTGCCCCATTGTGATGTCACAGAGTTCCATTGTGATGTCACAATGCCCCATTGTGATGTCACAAGTTCCATTGTGATGTCCTGAGCCCCATTGTGATGTCACAATGCCCCATTGTGATGTCACAGTGCCCCATTGTGATGTCACAGTGTCCCATTGTGATGTCACAATGCCCCATTGTGATGTCACAGAGTTCCATTGTGATGTCACAGAGTTCCATTGTGATGTCACAATGCCCCATTGTGATGTCACATGTTCCATTGTGATGTCACAATGCCCCATTGTGATGTCACAGAGTTCCATTGTGATGTCACAATGCCCCATTGTGATGTCACAGACCATTGTGATGTCACAATGCCCCATTGTGATGTCACAGAGTTCCATTGTGATGTCACAATGCCCCATTGTGATGTCACAGAGTTCCATTGTGATGTCACAATGCCCCATTGTGATGTCACAGAGTTCCATTGTGATGTCACAATGCCCCATTGTGATGTCACAGAGTTCCATTGTGATGTCACAATGAGCCCCATTGTGATGTCACAATGCTCCATTGTGATGTCACAATGCCCCATTGTGATGTCACTGAGTTCCATTGTGATGTCACAATGCCCCATTGTGATGTCACAGAGTTCCATTGTGATGTCACAATGCCCCATTGTGATGTCACGAATGCTCCATTGTGATGTCACAATGCCCCATTGTGATGTCACAGAGTTCCATTGTGATGTCACAATGCCCCATTGTGATGTCACAGAGTTCCATTGTGATGTCACAATGCCCCATTGTGATGTCACATTGCCCCATTGTGATGTCACTGAGTTCCATTGTGATGTCACAATGCCCCATTGTGATGTCACAATGCCCCATTGTGATGTCACAGAGTTCCATTGTGATGTCACAATGCCCCATTGTGATGTCACAGCGTTCCATTGTGATGTCACAATGCCCCATTGTGATGTCACAGTGCTCCATTGTGATGTCACAATGCCCCATTGTGATGTCACAGAGTTCCATTGTGATGTCACAATGCCCCATTGTGATGTCACAGAATTCCATTGTGATGTCACAATGCCCCATTGTGATGTCACTGAGTTCCATTGTGATGTCACAATGCCCCATTGTGATGTCACATTGCCCCATTGTCATGTCCACTGGATGTCCCATTGTGATGTCACAATGCCCCATTGTGATGTCACAGAGTTCCATTGTGATGTCACAATGCCCCATTGTGATGTCACAATGCTCCATTGTGATGTCACAATGCCCCATTGTGATGTCCAGAGTTCCATTGTGATGTCACAATGCCCCATTGTGATGTCACAGTGCTCCATTGTGATGTCACAATGCCCCATTGTGATGTCACAGGTTCCATTGTGATGTCACAATGCCCCATTGTGATGTCACAGGTTCCATTGTGATGTCACAATGCCCCATTGTGATGTCACATTGTTCCCATTGTGATGTCACAATGCTCCATTGTGATGTCACAATGCCCCATTGTGATGTCACTGAGTTCCATTGTGATGTCACAATGCCCCATTGTGATGTCACAGAGTTCCATTGTGATGTCACAATGCCCCATTGTGATGTCACAGTGTCCCATTGTGATGTCACTGAATCTCCATTGTGATGTCACAATCTCCATTGTATGTCACAATGCCCCATTGTGATGTCACTGAGTTCCATTGTGATGTCACAATGCCCCATTGTGATGTCACAGAGTTCCATTGTGATGTCGCAATGCCCCATTGTGATGTCACTGAGTTCCATTGTGATGTCACAATGCCCCATTATGATGGCACAATGCTCCATATGTCATGTCACAATGCCCCATTGTGATGTCACAGAGTTCCATTGTGATGTCACAATGCCCCATTGTGATGTCACAGAGTTCCATTGTGATGTCACAATGGTCCATTGTGATGTCACAATGCCCCATTGTGATGTCACATTGCTCCATTGTGATGTCACAATGCCCCATTGTGATGTCACTGAGTTCCATTGTGAGGTCACAATGCCCCATTGTTGTCACGAGTCCATTGTGATGTCACTGAGTTCCATTGTGATGTCACAATGCCCCATTGTGTGTCACAGAGTTCCATTGTGATGTCGCAATGCCCCATTGTGATGTCACAGAGTTCCATTGTGATATCACAATGCCCCATTGTGATGTCACAGTTCCATTGTGATGTCACAATGCCCCATTGTGATGTCACGCGTTCCATTGTGATGTCACTGAGTTCCATTGTGATGTCACAATGCCCCATTGTGATGTCACGAGTTCCATTGTGATGTCACAATGCCCCATTGTGATGTCACAGAGTTCCATTGTGATGTCACAGTGCCCCATTGTGATGTCACAGAGTTCCATTGTGATGTCACAATGCCCCATTGTGATGTCACAGAGTTCCATTGTGATGTCACAATGCCCCATTGTGATGGCACAATGCTCCATTGTGATGTCACAATGCCCCATTGTGATGTCACAGAGTTCCATTGTGATGTCACAATGCCCCATTGTGATGTCACAGAGTTCCATTGTGATGTCACAATGCCCCATTGTGATGTCACAGAGTTCCATTGTGATGTCACAATGCCCCATTGTGATGTCACAATGTTCCATTGTGATGTCACAATGCCCCATTGTGATGTCACAAAGTTCCATTGTGATGTCACAATGCCCCATTGTGATGTCACAAAGTTCCATTATGTGATGTCACAATGCCCCATTGTGATGTCAGAGTTCCATTGTGATGTCACCATGCCCCATTGTGATGTCACAGAGTTCCATTGTGATGTCACAATGCCCCATTGTGATGTCACAATGCCCCATTGTGATGTCACAATGCCCCTTGTGATGTCCCCCCATTGTGATGGCACAATGCTCCATTGTGATGTCACAATGCCCCATTGTGATGTCACAGAGTTCTATTGTGATGTCACAGTGCCCCATTGTGATGTCACAGAGTTCTATTGTGATGTCACAGTGCCCCATTGTGATGTCACAACAGAGTTCTATTGTGATGTCACAATGCCCCATTGTGATGGCACAATGCTCCATTGTTATGTCACAATGCCCCATTGTGATGTCACTGAGTTCCATTGTGATGTCACAATGCCCCATTGTGATGTCACAGAGTTCTATTGTGATGTCACAGAGTTCCATTGTGATGTCACAGAGTTCTATTGTGATGTCACAATGCCCCATTGTGATGGCACAATGCTCCATTGTATGTCACAATGCCCCATTGTGATGTCACTGAGTTCCATTGTGATGTCACAATGCCCCATTGTGATGTCAGAGTTCTATTGTGATGTCACAGAGCTCCATTGTGATGTCACAATGCCCCATTGTGATGTCACAATGCCCCATTGTGATGGCACAATGCTCCATTGTTATGTCACAATGCCCCATTGTGATGTCACAAAGTTCTATTGTGATGTCACAGAGTTCTATTGTGATGTCACAGAGTTCTATTGTGATGTCACAATGCCCCATTGTGATGGCACAATGCCCCATTGTGATGTCACGAATGCCCCATTGTGATGTCACAGAGTTCCATTGTGATGTCACAATGCCCCATTGTGATGTCACTTTGCCCCATTGTGATGTCACATATTTCCATTGTGATGTCACATATTTCCATTGTGATGTCACAATGACCCATTGTGATGTCACTGAATTCCATTGTGAGTTCACAATGCCCCATTGTGATGTCACTGAGTTCCATTGTGATGTCACAATGCCCCATTGTGATGTCACAGAGTTCCATTGTGATGTCACAATGTCCCATTGTGATGGCACATTGCCCCATTGGATGTCACATCCATTGTGTGTCCTTGTGATGTCACTGAATTCCATTGTGATGTCACAATGCCCCATTGTGATGTCACAATGCCCCATTGTGATGTCACAATGCCCCATTGTGATGTCACAATGACCCATTGTGATGTCACAATGCCCCATTGTGATGTCACAATGCCCCATTGTGATGTCACTGAATTCCATTGTGATTTCACAATGCCCCATTGTGATGTCACTGAGTTCCATTGTGATGTCACAATGCCCCATTGTGATCTCACAGAATTCCATTGTGATGTCGCAATGCCCCATTGTGATGTCACTGAATTCCATTGTGATGTCACAATGCCCCATTATGATGTCACAGCGTTCTATTGTGATGTCACAATGCCCCATTGTGATGGCACAATGCCCCATTGTGATGTCACTTAGTTCCATTGTGATTTCACATATTTCCATTGTGATGTCACAATGCCCCATTGTGATGTCACTGAATTCCATTGTGATTTCACAATGCCCCATTGTGATGTCACAAGTTCCATTGTGATGTCACAATGCCCCATTGTGATGTCACAGAGTTCCATTGTGATGTCACTGAAGTTCCATTGTGATGTCACAATGCCCTATTGTGATGTCACTGAGTTCCATTGTGATGTCACAATGCCCCATTGTGATGTCACAGTGTTCCATTGTGATGTCACAATGGCCCATTGTGATGTCACAGAGTTCCACTGTGATGTCGCATTGCCCCATTGTGATGTCAGAGTTCCATTGTGATATCACAATGTCCTATTGTGATGTCACATGCTCCATTGTGATGTCACAATGCCCCATTGTGATGTCACTGCGTCCCATTGTGATGTCACTGCGTTCCCTTGTGATGTCACAATGCCCCATTGTGATGTCACAGTGCCCCATTGTGATGGCACAATGCTCCATTGTGATGTCACAATGCCCCATTGTGATGTCACAGAGTTCCATTGTGATGTCACAATGCCCCATTGTGATGTCACAGAGTTCCATTGTGATGTCTCCATGCCCCATTGTGATGTCACAGAGTTCCATTGTGATGTCACAATGCCCCATTGTGATGGCACAATGCTCCATTGTATGTCACAATGCCCCATTGTGATGTCACTGTGTTCCATTGTGATGTCACAATGCCCCATTGTGATGTCACAGTTCCATTGTGATGTCACAGAGTTCTATTGTGATGTCACAATGCCCCATTGTGATGGCACAATGCTCCATTGTGATGTCACAATGCCCCATTGTGATGTCACTGTGTTCCATTGTGATGTCTCAATGGCCCATTATGATGGCACAATGCTCCATTATGTCATGTCACAATGCCCCATTGTGATGTCAGAGTTCCATTGTGATATCACAATGCCCCATTGTGATGTCACAGAGTTCCATTGTGATGTCACAATGGCCCATTGTGATGTCACAAAATCCCACTGTGATGTCACATTGTTCCATTGTTATGTCACAATGCCCCATTGTGATGTCACTGAATTCCATTGTGAGTTCACAATGCCCCATTGTGATGTCACTGAGTTCCATTGTGATGTCACAATGCCCCATTGTGATGTCACAGAATTCCATTGTGATGTCGCAATGCCCCATTGTGATGTCAGAGTTCCATTGTGATATCACAATGTCCCATTGTGATGTCACGAATTCCATTGTGATGTCACAATGCCCCATTGTGATGTCACTGCGTTCCATTGTGATGTCACAATGCCCCATTGTGATGTCACAGAGTTCTATTGTGATGTCACATGCCCCATTGTGATGTCCAATGCCCCATTGTGATGTCACTGAGTTCCATTGTGATGTCACAATGCCCCATTGTGATGTCACGAGTGCTCCATTGTTGTCACAATGCCCCATTGTGATGTCACTGAGTTCCATTGTGATGTCCTCCCCATTGTGATGTCACAATGCCCCATTGTGATGTCACAGAGTTCCATTGTGATGTCACAGAGTTCTATTATGATGTCACAGAGTTCTATTGTGATGTCACAATGCCCCATTGTGATGGCACAAAGCTCCATTGTATGTCACAATGCCCCATTGTGATGTCACTGAGTTCCATTGTGATGTCTCAATGCCCCATTATGATGGCACAATGCTCCATTATGTGATGTCACAATGCCCCATTGTGATGTCACAGAGTTCCATTGTGATGTCTCCATGCCCCATTGTGATGTCACAGAGTCATGCCCCATTGTGATGTCACAGTGCCCCATTGTGATGTCACAATGCCCCATTGTGATGGCACAATGTTCCATTGTTATTTCACAATGCCCCATTGTGATGTCACAGAGTTCTATTGTGATGTCACAGAGTTCCATTGTGATGTCACAGAGTTCTATTGTGATGTCACAGAGTCCATTGTGATGTCACTGCCCCATTGTGATGTCACAATGCCCCATTGTGATGGCACAATGCCCCATTGTGATGTCACAATGCCCCATTGTGATGTCACAATCCCATTGTGATGTCACAGTTCCATTGTGATGTCACAATGCCCCATTGTGATGTCAGAGTTCCATTGTGATGTCACAGAGTTCCATTGTGATGTCACAATGCCCCATTGTGATGGCACAATGCTCCATTGTGTGTCACAATGCCCCATTGTGATGTCACTGAGTTCCATTGTGATGTCACAATGCCCCATTGTGATGTCACAATGCCCCATTGTGATGGCACAGATGTTCCATTGTGATGTCACACTTGTGATGCCACCCCCATTGTGATGTCACAATGCCCCATTGTGATGTCACAGAGTTCTATTGTGATGTCACAGAGTTCCATTGTGATGTCACAGAGTTCTATTGTGATGTCACCATGCCCCATTGTGATGGCACAATGCTCCATTGTGTGTCACAATGCCCCATTGTGATGTCACTGAGTTCCATTGTGATGTCACAATGCCCCATTGTGATGTCCAGAGTTCCATTGTGATGTTCCATGCCCCATTGTGATGTCACAGAGTTCTATTGTGATGTCACAGAGTTCTATTGTGATGTCACAGTGTTCCATTGTGATGTCACAGAGTTCCATTGTGATGTCACAATGCCCCATTGTGATGTCACAGAGTTCCATTGTGATGTCACAATGCTCCATTGTGATGTCACAATGCCCCATTGTGATGTCACAATGCCCCATTGTGATGTCACATATTTCCATTGTGATGTCACAATGCCCCATTGTGATGTCACTGAGTTCCATTGTGAGTGTCACAATGCCCCATTGTGATGTCACTGAGTTCCATTATGTCCATTGTGATGTCACAATGCCCCATTGTGATGTCACAGAGTTCCATTGTGATGTCACAATGCCCCATTGTGATGTCACATTGTCCCATTGTGATGTCACTGAATGCCCATTGTGGTTCACAATGCCCCATTGTGATGTCACAATGCCCCATTGTGATGTCACAATGACCCATTGTGATGTCACTGAATTCCATTGTGAGTTCACAATGCCCCATTGTGATGTCACTGAGTTCCTTTGTGATGTCACAATGCCCCATTGTTATCTCACAGAATTCCATTGTGATGTCGCAATGCCCCATTGTGATGTCACTGAAGTTCCATTGTGATATCACAATGTCCTATTGTGATGTCACAGAGTTCCATTGTGATGTCACAATACCCCATTGTGATGTCACAACGCCCCATTGTGATGTCACAATGCCCCATTGTGATGTCAGAGTTCCATTGTGATGTCACCATGCCCCATTGTTATGTCACAGAGTTCCATTGTGATGTCACAATGCCCCATTGTGATGTCCAGAGTTCCATTGTGATGTCACAATGCCCCATTGTGATGTCACAGAGTCCCATTGTGATGTCACAATGCCCCATTGTGATGTCACAGTGCCCCATTGTGATGTCACTGTGCCCCATTGTGATGGCACAATGCCCCATTGTGATGTCACTGCGTTCCATTGTGATGTCACATATGCTCCATTGTGATGTCACAATGCCCCATTGTGATGTCACTGAGTTCCATTGTGAGTTCACAATGCCCCATTGTGATGTCACAGGTTCCATTGTGATGTCACAGATGCCTCATTGCGATGTCACAGAGTTCCATTGTGATGTCACTGAATTCCATTGTGATGTCACAATGCCCCATTGTGATGTCACAGAGTTCCATTGTGATGTCACAATGCCCCATTGTGATGTCACAGAGTTCCATTGTGATGTCACACATTGTCACAGAATTCCATTGTGATGTCGCAATGCCCCATTGTGATGTCACAGAGTTCCATTGTGATGTCACAATGCCCCATTGTGATGTCACGAGTTCCATTGTGATGTCACAATGCCCCATTGTGATGTCACAACGTTCCATTGTGATGTCACAGCGTTCCATTGTGATGTCACAATGCCCCATTGTGATGTCACAATGCTCCATTGTGATGTCACAATGCCCCATTGTGATGGCACAAAGCTCCATTGTTATGTCACAATGCCCCATTGTGATGTCACATAGTTCCATTGTGATGTCACAGTTCCATTGTGATGTCACATGTTCCATTGTGATGTCACAATGCCCCATTGTGATGTCACAGAGTTCCATTGTGATGTCACAGTGCCCCATTGTGATGTCACAATGCCCCATTGTGATGTCACAGAGTTCCATTGTGATGTCACCATGCCCCATTGTGATGTCAGAGTTCCATTTTGATGTCACAATGCCCCATTGTGATGGCACAATGCTCCATTGTGATGTCACAATGCCCCATTGTGATGTCACAGAGTTCCATTGTGATGTCACAGTGTCCTATTGTGATGTCACAGTTCCATTGTGATGTCACAATGCCCCATTGTGATGTCACAGAGTTCCATTGTGATGTCACAATGCCCCATTGTGATGGCACAATGCTCCATTGTGATGTCACAATGCCCCATTGTGATGTCACTGAGTTCCATTGTGATGTCACAATGCCCCATTGTGATGTCACAGAGTTCCATTGTGATGTCACAATGTCCTATTGTGATGTCACAGAGCCCCATTGTGATGTCACAATGCCCCATTGTTGTCACAATGCCCCATTGTGATGTCACTGAGTTCCATTGTGATGTCACAATGGCCCATTGTGATGGCACAAGCCCATATGTGATGTCACAAGCCCCATTGTGATGTCAGATCCATTGTGATGTCACAATGCCCCATTGTGATGTCACAGAGTTCCATTGTGATGTCACAATGCCCCATTGTGATGTCACAGAGTTCCACTGTGATGTCACATTGCCCCATTGTGATGTCACAGATGTCCCATTGTGATGTCACGAATGCCCCATTGTGAGTTCACAATGCCCCATTGTGATGTCACTGAGTTCCATTGTGATGTCACAATGCCCCATTGTGATGTCACAGATTTCCATTGTGATGTCGCAATGCCCCATTGTGATGTCACTGAGTTCCATTGTGATATCACAATGCCCCATTGTGATGTCACAGTTCCATTGTGATGTCACAATGCCTCAATGTGATGTCACAACGTTCCATTGTGATGTCACATGCGTCCCATTGTGATGTCACAATGCCCCATTGTGATGTCACAATGCCCCATTGTGATGTCACTGAATCCCATTGTGATGCCCCATTGTGATGTCACAATGCCCCATTGTGATGTCACAGTTCCATTGTGATGTCGCAATGCCCCATTGTGATGTCCAGGTTCCATTGTGATGTCACAATGCCCCATTGTGATGGCACAATGCTCCATTGTGATGTCACAATGCCCCATTGTGATGTCACTGCGTTCCATTGTGATGTCACAATGCCCCATTGTGATGTCACGATGCCCCATTGTGATGTCACAGTGCCCCATTGTGATGTCACAATGCCCCATTGTGATGTCACAGAGCTCCATTGTGATGTCACAATGCCCCATTGTGATGTCACAGAGTTCTATTGTGATGTCACAGAGTTCTATTGTGATGTCACAGAGTTCTATTGTGATGTCACAGAGTTCTATTGTGATGTCACAATGCCCCATTGTGATGTCACAATGTTCCATTGTGTGTCACATGCCCCATTGTGATGTCACTGAGTTCCATTGTGATGTCACAATGCCCCATTGTGATGTCAGAGTGCTCCATTGTGATGTCACAGTGCCCCATTGTGATGTCACAGTGCCCCATTGTGATGTCACATGTGATGTCACAGTTCCATTGTGATGTCACAATGCCCCATTGTGATGTCACAGAGTTCCATTGTGATGTCACAATGCCCCATTGTGATGGCACAATGCTCCATTGTATCTCACAATGCCCCATTGTGATGTCACTGAGTTCCATTGTGATGTCACAATGCCCCATTGTGATGTCACAGAGTTCCATTATGATGTCACAGGTTCCATTGTGATGTCACAATGCCCCATTGTGATGTCACAATGCTCCATTGTGATGTCACAATGCCCCATTGTGATGTCACTGAGTTCCATTGTGATGTCACAATGGCCCATTGTGATGTCACTGTGCTCCATATGTGATGTCACAATGCCCCATTGTGATGTCACAGAGTTCCATTGTGATGTCGCAATGCCCCATTGTGATGTCACAGAGTTCCATTGTGATGTCACAATGCCCCATTGTATGTCACAGGTTCCATTGTGATGTCGCAATGCCCCATTGTGATGTCACAGAGTTCCACTGTGATGTCACAATGCCTCCATTGTGATGTCACAATGCCCCATTACTCCATTGTGATGTCACAATGCCCCATTGTGATGTCACAATGCCCCATTGTGATGTCACTGTTCCATTGTGATGTCACAATGCCCCATTGTGATGTCACAGAGTTCCATTGTGATGTCGCAATGCCCCATTGTGATGTCACAGAGTTCCATTGTGATGTCACAATGCCCCATTGTGATGTCACAGTTCCATTGTGATGTCACAATGCCCCATTGTGATGTCACTGAGTTCCATTGTGATTTCACTGATTTCCATTGTGATTTCACATATGCCCCATTGTGATGTCACTGAGTTCCATTGTGAGGTCACAATGCCCCATTGTGATGTCACAGAGTTCCATTGTGATGTCACAATGCCCCATTGTGATGTCACTGTGCCCCATTGTGATGGCACAATGCCCCATTGTGATGTCACTGTGCTCCATTGTGATTTCACAATGCCCCATTGTGATGTCACAGAGTTCCATTGTGATGTCACAATGGCCCATTGTGATGTCACAGCGTTCCATTGTGATGTCACTCGTTCCATTGTGATGTCGCAATGCCCCATTGTGATGTCAGAGTTCCATTGTGATGTCACAATGCCCCATTGTGATGTCACGAGTTCCATTGTGATGTCACAATGCCCCAATGTGATGTCACTGCGTTCCATTGTGATGTCACAATGCGCCCATTGTGATGTCACAATGCTCCATTGTGATGTCACAATGCCCCATTGTGATGTCACTAAGTTCCATTGTGATGTCACAATGCCCCATTGTGATGTCACAGAGTTCTATTGTGATGTCACAGAGTTCTATTGTGATGTCACAGTGCCCCATTGTGATGGCACAAGCTCCATTGTGATGTCACAATGCCCCATTGTGATGTCAGAGTTCCATTGTGAGTTCCAAGCCCCATTGTGATGTCACAGAGTTCTATTGTGATGTCACAATGCCCCATTGTGATGGCACAATGCTCCATTGTTATGTCACAATGCCCCATTGTGATGTCACTGAGTTCCATTGTGATGTCACATGCCCCATTGTGATGTCACTAGTCCATTGTGATG
Organism: Leptodactylus fallax; assembly: GCA_947044405.1. Lineage (NCBI taxonomy): Eukaryota > Metazoa > Chordata > Amphibia > Anura > Leptodactylidae > Leptodactylus > Leptodactylus fallax. The sequence continues at coordinate 145,589 of CAMRHE010000592.1, forward strand.
TCACATATGCCCCATTGTGATGTCACAGAGTTCCATTGTGATGTCACAATGCCCCATTGTGATGTCACTGAATGTTCCATTGTGATCTCACAATGCCCCATTGTGATGTCACTGAGTTCCATTGTGATGTCACAATGCCCCATTGTGATGTCACATTGCCCCATTGTGATGTCACAGTGCCCCATTGTGATGTCACAATGCCCCATTGTGATGGCACAATGCCCCATTGTGATGTCACAATGCCCCATTGTGATGTCACAATGCCCCATTGTGATGTCACAATGCCCCATTGTGATGTCACAATGCCCCATTGATGTCATCCCCATTGTGATGTCACGAATGCCCCATTGTGATGTCACAGAGCCCCATTGTGATGTCACAATGCCCCATTGTGATGTCACAGAATCCCCATTGTGATGTCACAATGCCCCATTGTGATGTCACTGAATTCCATTGTGATGTCACAATGCCCCATTGTGATGTCACTGAGTTCCATTGTGATGTCACAATGCCCCATTGTGATGTCACAGAGTTCCATTGTGATGTCACAATGCCCCATTGTGATGTCACAGAATTCCATTGTGATGTCGCAATGCCCCATTGTGATGTCACGAGTTCCATTGTGATATCACAATGCCCCATTGTGATGTCACAGAGTCCCATTGTGATGTCACAATGCCCCATTGTGATGTCACAGTGCCCCATTGTGATGTCACGAGTACCCCATTGTGAGGTCACAATGCCCCATTGTGATGTCACTGAGTTCCATTGTGATGTCACAATGCCCCATTGTGATGTCAGAGTTCCATTGTGATGTCACAATGCCCCATTGTGATGTCACAGAGTCCCATTGTGATGTCACAATGCCCCATTGTGATGTCACATGCGTTCTATTGTGATGTCACAATGCCCCATTGTGATGGCACAATGCCCCATTGTGATGTCACTTAGTTCCATTGTGATTTCACATATGCCCCATTGTGATTTCACATATTTCCATTGTGATGTCACAATGCCCCATTGTGATGTCACTGAATTCCATTGTGAGTTCACAATGCCCCATTGCGATGTCACCCTTGTATGTCCTCCCCATTGTGATGTCACAATGCCTCAATGTGATGTCACTGAATTCCATTGTGAGGTCACAATGCCCCATTGTGATGTCACTGAGTTCCATTGTGATGTCACAATGCCCCATTGTGATGTCACAGAGTTCCATTGTGATGTCACAATGGCCCATTGTGATGTCCACGAGTTCCACTGTGATGTCGCAATGCCCCATTGTGATGTCCAGAGTTCCATTGTGATGTCACAATGCCCTATTGTGATGTCACAGTTCCATTGTGATGTCACAATGCCCCATTGTGATGTCACACTGCGTCCCATTGTGATGTCACTGCGTTCCATTGTGATGTCACAATGCCCCATTGTTATGTCACAATGCCCCATTGTGATGTCACAGTGCCCCATTGTGATGTCCTGAGTTCCATTGTGATGTCACAATGCCCCATTGTGATGTCACAGAGTTCCATTGTGATGTCACAATGCCCCATTGTGATGTCACATGCCCCGATGCTCCATTGTTATCTCACAATGCCCCATTGTGATGTCACTGAGTTCCATTGTGATCTCACAATGCCCCATTGTGATGTCACTGAGTTCCATTGTGATGTCACAATGCCCCATTGTGATGTCACAGAGTTCCATTGTGATGTCACAGAGTTCCATTGTGATGTCACAATGCCCCATTGTGATGTGCACAATGCCCTTGTTGTACACAATGCCCCATTGTGATGTCACAGTGCTCCATTGTGATGTCACAATGCCCCATTGTGATGTCACTGAATTCCATTGTGATGTCACAATGCCCCATTGTGATGTCACATGTTCCATTGTGATGTCACAATCCCCTTGTCACAGTTCCATTGTGATGTCACAATGCCCCATTGTGATGTCACAGAGTTCCATTGTGATGTCACAATGCCCCATTGTGATGTCACTGAGTTCCATTGTGATGTCACAATGCCCCATTGTGATGTCACTGAGTTCCATTGTGATGTCACAATGCCCCATTGTGATGTCACAGAGTTCCATTGTGATGTCGCAATGCACCATTGTGATGTCACATGTTCCATTGTGATGTCACAATGCCCCATTGTGATGTCACATGTTCCATTGTGATGTCACCGTCCCCATTGTGATGTCACAGTGTTCCATTGTGATGTCACAATGCCCCATTGTGATGTCACAGAGTTCTATTGTGATGTCACAATGCCCCATGTGATGGTCCATTGTGATGTCACAATGCCCCATTGTGATGGCACAATGCTCCATTGTGATGTCACAATGCCCCATTGTGATGTCACAGAGTTCCATTGTGATGTCACAGTGTTCCATTGTGATGTCACACCATTGTGAGTCACGAGTTCCATTGTGATGTCACAATGCCCCATTGTGATGTCACAGAGTTCCATTGTGATGTCACAATGCCCCATTGTGATGGCACAATGCTCCATTGTGATGTCACAATGCCCCATTGTGATGTCACTGAGTTCCATTGTGATGTCACAATGCCCCATTGTGATGTCACAGAGTTCCATTGTGATGTCACAAGTTCCATTGTGATGTCACAATGCCCCATTGTGATGGCACAATGCTCCATTGTATGTCACAATGCCCCATTGTGATGTCACTGAGTTCCATTGTGATGTCACAATGCCCCATTGTGATGTCACAGAGTTCTATTGTGATGTCACAATGCCCCATTGTGATGGCACAATGCTCCATATGTCATGTCACAATGCCCCATTGTGATGTCACTGAGTCCCATTGTGATGTCACTGCTCCATTGTGATGTCACAATGCCCCATTGTGATGTCACAGAGTTCTATTGTGATGTCACAGTGCCCCATTGTGATGTCACAGAGTTCTATTGTGATGTCACAATGCCCCATTGTGATGGCACAATGCTCCATTGTTGTCACAATGCCCCATTGTGATGTCACTGAGTTCCATTGTGATGTCACAATGCCGTCCTTCCATTGTGATGTCACAGAGTTCTATTGTGATGTCACAGAGTTCTATTGTGATGTCACAATGCCCCATTGTGATGGCACAATGCTCCATTGTTATGTCACAATGCCCCATTGTGATGTTACGAGTTCCATTGTGATGTCACGCCCCATTGTGATGTCACAGAGCTCTAGTGTGCTGTCCCAAGCCCCATTGCGATGGCTTTACATGTTCCATTGTGCTGCAGAATGCCCCATTGTCATATGGGAGTACCATTGTGTGTCATTACACTGAGCCATTGTGCCCGTCACAATCTATCCTTGGGATGTCCTCCCATAAATGAGTCCAGTGTCTTGTGATGCACAATTGCAATGTTTCCCTAAGCTCCTTTGGGATGGCAAGCTTCCATTAGTGATGTCCAGCTTCCATTGTGATGTCAAGCTTCCTTTGTGATTCACAGGATGTTCTTTGTGAGAACAGGAGACCGTGTGCGGCAGCCGCCCTGTAAACAATATCTGGTATGGACAGGGGCTCATCCTTGTCTTCAATATTCATGGTCGTCCTTACTGCTTCCACTAATGTATCAGTATCTTCAACTGAAAAATAGACACTGAGGGAATTTCACTTTTCAAAAAAGTTTTTTTAAAAAGAAAGGTTATTTTTCTTGGGCTGGGGGGGGGGAGGTGGGGTGGTTTTTTGGGGGGGGGGGTCTTTTTTGGGGGGAGGGGAAGGGCGGGTTTTTTTGGGTTATTGTTTTTTTAAAAAAAATAATATTTTTTTAAAAAAAATTTTTTTGTGTTTTAATTTTTTTTGGGGGGGGGGGGGGGGGGGGGTTTTTTTTAATGTTTATTAGGAAGTTTTTTGGTTTTTGTGTTGTGTGTTTTTTTTTTTTTTTTTCACTGGAGGCTGTTTTTCTCTCTACAGTAAAATAGCATTACATAAGTAAAAATATAAATATTTTGGTAAATGATCCCACAAGGAGGTATATACTGACAGAAACAGGTATGAAAGCTAGGTCCATATACTCAGACTTGGAGGAAGCTGGACTCAGCAGAAGACATAGTGAAGCCATGAAAGAGTGTCTCTTACCTTAAATACCTTTCTGATTTGAAATTGGCTCCAAACAGAGGAGCCCCGCCCACCGTCCAGACAAACATAGGTTTAGAAGGAACACGACTCTGGCCTATACAGACAATTTTCAGCCAGCTTTTTCAAATTTCCCGGCAGGTGATGATATCAGGCACCTCCGACACGCGCGCACTGCATCACTCATGCCAGGAGCTACGCTGCTTGCGCACACACAGCAGGAACAGAAGAGAAGTAGCAGCGGAGGCCCCAGGAAAGATACACTACAGGGGGTCCCAGGCCGGGCATGGTGATGCTGGGAACTTTGAACTCCCCAGGAGCGCAGTTCACCGGCAAAGGAGCCCCAGCAGGAAACCTGGACTCCAATGGCAGACTTCATACAAGAAGGCCACCAGGTAAGTAGTGATCCCCTGCTGCCTTAACAAACACCACCTTCATTGGAGAAGGAAGTCTCTGCACCTGATCCTAATAGGAACAAGAAATACACTGAGGTGGTGAGTGTGCTTTTAATCTGTTTCTGTTCCTATTAGGGTCAAGGGTCAATCTCTCTGGTTTTGGTGCTGTCATGGTGGCGAGGTTAAAAAGACTGGCATCTGTGGTCCAATGAGTTACCCAAAAGGATTATTTTCCTGGTATAAGCAAGCTCAAATTACATCCCTATGCTCCAAAAGGGCACGTGGATGGATGTTGTAGTAACAAGACTACTTTCCTTTACTGGATGCCCAAAAAAAAAAAAAAAAGTCTAACAATCAAAAGCACGTGATAGTTTGTATTTTTCATCACTTGTGTAGCAGAAAGCTGTCAAGCCATGTAAAATGTAAAATTGTTTTGCACAAAAATCGCACCTTCAAGATCCGTGCCTTGCAAGACACTTTACCCAAAGAAGGCGTGGCTGATCCATTGGCCCAAGCAAATTAATCATTTATATCACTTTTCTGTTTAGAGGTTGGGTCTAATTTAGGACTGCATGTGCATAGATGTGGAGTTGGGACCAATTTAGGATGGAGTCCAAGTTGAAAAAAAAAGTTACTGAACTTATTCACCTTCAAAATAAAATTGTAGTTTGTTGCATATTTACTTCCATAGGAATTCAATCACTAGTTTAATTAATTAAAGGATCGGCTTCTGGCTGATCATTTATGAAGAAGCCAGAGCAGGAGTTTGAGTTGGTCTGTGACAAAATAAAGGAATTAGTGATATGGCGTACTGAATCCACAGCCCTGTTGGTGGGGGCATGGATTATTGGGACCAGCATGAAAGACACTTTCCTTGATAAATCAGACCATATATTGATATAAACTAAACAAATGAATCACCAAAGAATATTTAGCATTTTACAGTTTATTCAAAGCATTGAATATACTTTTGCTAAAAACTCATGCCAACTTAGCACCTTGGCAGTATATGTAGGACAACAAAAGTTACATCAATATATTTTCTATAACTTTTTGGGGAAATAAGTGCATATTAAAGGTCATACATTGTAGCTTGTACATTGTAGGTCTAGTCCAAGCAACTTTGAATAAAACCACATATCCAAAATGGAAAGTGTGAATGTAACAAAGATTGAAATGCTGGTTTCAAGTGCTTAAGACAACGTTTAAAATGGGTTATCCAGGATCTGATCATTTTTGATACTGACTACCTATTTACAGCATAGCTCATAAGTATCACATCGGTCAGGGTCTGACACCCAAAAGTCATACTAAGTTAACGTCAGGAAGCAGCCCAGCGCCTATTCAAGTGGAGTTGGGATGCAGTTCCAGATGCCACCGCTACAGTGTACGGAGCTCCTGGTTAACACACTGCAGCGGTGGTGCCTGGAACTACAGACTTGCTCCCATTCACTTGAATAGGAGCAGCGCTGCTTCTGGCAATCTACTTCATATATATGGCTTCCAGTTGCCGTATCAGCTGATCAGGTGTCATACCCAGACCGATCTGATACTGATGACCTTTGCTGTTAATAGGTCATCAATATTAAAAATGTTGATATCCTGGACAAACACCTTTAAAACATTACATGATATACATCGAGACATCTAGTGACATTGTACTAAATGACAAGTGAAGGTAAAGCACTTTACACCCATCCATTTTAGTTAAAATGTAGGACATCGTTGATGAAAATAAATACAAGAAAAACAAAAAACCTATTGCTCCAGTAGAAATAATAGTACTGTGAGCAATACAAATCCAGATAAGAGAAGGAAATTGTGCTCACTTTAAACACCAGAGACTGGAACAAGAACTTGACTGGCTTCAAATATACTGGGAAAGTTATTGCTCATTTTACTGCGAACATTCTAGTAATTAGCCAATACATGTGTTTTTGCTAACAGAGTCACACACTCACACCTTGGCATGTTAAAGCAATAAAGTGGCTTTAAGGCAATATGCAAATGGCAACATAGCCTGGCAGTTCGCAAAAATATATATTTAAACGAAAACTAAAAGCTTGAATATTAGGATTTAGTGTTTGCAGATCATCTAAAAATAGTTTACTACAAAGTCAATACCTTGGCAAGACCCAACCCCATAATAAAACAAGTGCCTTCTTACATCATAGTGTCCATTTCATGGGCAACTTCCTATTGTACAAGCTTAATTTGTATTCCATTTTCATCAATACTGAACAATTTTATCTACAGACAAATATGGAATGGAAATGAAAACCCAACAGCCTCAGTTTTCTGCTACTGGTTGAGAAGAATGTTTTTCTATTAGATAGTGTGCTAGAAATGGTGGTGGGGGAATTTAAAACATAGTATGTTGGAGGGTTTCTAAGGGTATACACGTTGATTGCGTACACTTTGGACAGGCCATTAACAAATTTATGATTGAGGCCTGACACATGGTACCCCCAATGGCCAAGAGTTGTGCTCACCGTTTATCCAGACACTGCAGTAAGTCCCGTACTGCTTTGCCTTATAATACAGGTGAGCCTCTTCTATAAGGCCAACGTATAAGCCCAGAAAACCTTTAGGCCAGGGACACACTGGGTAAAATCATTGCAAGTTAGCAGCAGCATATTTGCCAGCTGCTATCCCAAGGCGATTTACAATCAAAGCATAATGAATAGAATCTAAACAAGTCCCATCCACATGCTGCATAAAAAACCTGTAGTGCAAAGTGACTTTCGCACCAGGGATTTCACACATGTATTTAGTCCTTTGCAATGCAAAGGTTGAAAGCTGCAGGGGGATTGCAGAGAAATCTTCAGGAGAACTACAAGCAAAACCCACCAGATTGAGTGTTTTTTGCCAGAGAAATATTGCAGTAGAAAATGCTGAACGTCTCTGAAGACATTCAGCAATTGTCTCCATGTGCGGCCTAAGCCCTAAGCTTGTCAAATCCAGCATTACACACAGATGCAGAAACCATCTTTGCTTTTTTCTGTTCTGTATTTACAAAATATTTTATATAAAAAACACTTTACAACTATCTTTACCATAAAAAGTGCAATTCTCTTACTTCCAGAGTTCGGAAGCAACAACATTCTTCATAAAAATCTACAGGATAGCAGCCTATGTTAAGCAAATAAGGTGCTTAGCTTATAACCCAGAGCTGTATTTAATAACCTTTTGCTTCAGTAAGAGAACACACACTGAAGGTGTCCCCTTAAAGAAATAAGGCATTTACACTACTTGGGTAGGACATTTCGTACGTCTCAGTTACAGTTACTGGCGCAACTGTGAACTAGCCAAGTTAGCTAGTTCAATCAGAGCCAGAGCGCCATGCATACGTTCTCGCTGCTCCTGCAAACGACGACGGGCAGCAGAAAGAGGACCATTCTTTTCATCTTCCTCATCTTCATCAGATTGAAGATATTCTAAAGGATCCTGTTGCTCCTGGTCTGCTTTCTGTAGAGATTTCATCTTTAACGTGGGTGCTAGCTGTTCTCGTCTCTCCCAGTGTCTGCATATAAAACAATGCAAATGAACTTAGAAAAGTATCACCAATCTATAATACACTCAGTTTGGAAAGAGTTTGGTCAACACAAAACATTACCAAAATTATAATCTATATTTAAAAGGGGTTTTCAGAGATCATGACATTGATCACCTATCCTAAGGATAGGTCTTCTATAGCACATTGGTGGGGAGCAGGACAACACATCTGTTTGAACAGACCACAGCCTCTTTACTGCATATCAAGCAGAGCTTTGTACATAGTATAGGCACGGTTTGGTATTGCAGCTCAATCTCATTCCCTTGAATTGAGCTGCAAAATGGCTGTGAGACGTCACTGGCATAAAGGAGGTGGCAGCATTTTCACAAGGCCTCTTCTAAACGCTGATCAGCAGGAGCTCTGAGTATCAAACTCCTAATGATCTGATACCAATGACGCATCCAATGGTTAATTCAACAATATCAGTCTTAGAAAACCCCTTTATCCATTAAATTTTACAACCTCTGAAATGTGAAATCCAGTGTTCAAGAGCTTTTTTTATATACATTATAATCTGTGTGTGCGTGCACCTATACGCACGTGCATATATACACCCCCCACCCACTAAAACCAATAATGGAGTGAAAATATCAGTAAAGCTCACTTTGCCAACCACTCTGTATCTTTGTTATTGGCAACTTGATTCTTGCTTCCTTTGTGGCTTGGTTCTTCTCTTCTTAGTCTTGCATATGGATGCTTTGAGCAATGGCGATTTGCATGAGTAAACCTGCTCATGCAACCTGGTATAAAGGTACAAAAGAATAAGGTTAAAAAAAAAAAAAAAAAAAAAAAAAAAAAAAAACACACACACACACACCCACCCACCAGAAGAGCATTAAGGAGGGTTTAAATGTAACTGCTAAAACTTTAAAATAGTAAAAATTACGTTAAAAGGGAGTCTGTGACCATGACAGGAAGTTTTGCTGAAATCTCGACAGGCCCTGTTCTTTTGCGTTCCAGCCAACGTATTAGAGCATGGGGCGCACCCTTAGTGCACCACACTGTCCATATTCATCTTGTGAAATAAATTAATTTAATGTCAGCAATGGAGGCATGGAGTGATCAGAACCAGCACCCATCTTCGCAGGTTGCACCATTAATTTAACTCCCAGAGAACCCTTTTTAATCTAATTCTATGCAATACAGTCTCATCTTCAGTTCTTTTGTACATTAATTGCCAGGTCCTCAGTCAGTGATCATTGAGTATTTCCAGAGTTTCAAGATGGGACCAGGAAGTGAAGCACTTGGAAAGCATCAAATGAAGAGCAGAGAATTTGTGAGGGCGAATACATCATTATGCAGCAAAGATGTACCAATCTACAATATACAAGACTGCTGAGGCCAGTGATTAGCTGGTGCAGCCACATGTGGCGAGACTCAATAGCTTAAAGAGGACCTTTCATGTCCTCAGGCACATGCAGTTTTATATACCGCTAGAAAGCCGACAGTGGACAGTACTGTCAGGAGGGGTGTTCCTCACAGCCCAGCTAGACTGTCAGGAACGTCCTTCTGACGATGGCCAGTAAACTAATGGCACCAATATCTCCAGCCCCAAGGCACATAACGGGAAAGCTTTCTAGCTTTATATAAAACCGCATGTGCCTGAGGACATATGAAAGGTCCTCTAAGTTCCAAAAACTAGAGAGCTGTTGCTAGGACAGCAGGGTAAAGGACAGGAAAGTTACCTTATTTACCCCCTTCCCCACCCTTTGCTCATTTTTGTTTGGGGGCTAGAAAAACCCTTCTGACACTGCACTGTGGGACTATATTGCTGCAGGGTTTGGCTGAAGTTTATATTTAACTGAAATCAGAGATCAACTCCAGCTACCTAATCACTTAGATGCCATGATCAATAGTGAAAATACACCCACCTCGTGCAGTGTATAGACAAGCAACTGTGCAAATTGGGCTCCATGTATCACAGATGGACTGAATATTATGCACTTACCATTTTCTGAGCATACAAATGGCTTTTCTCCTGTGTGAAGACGCTGATGTGTCTTCAGCTGTCCACTCTGAACAAAGGCTTTCCCACAATCAGGATAGTCACAAAGATAAGGCCGTTCACCTTAAAGCAATGCAATAATAATGAATCTTTGTGTACTCCAACTACTTTGAAAGACATGTCAGCAGAATATAAGAAGGGTGGAAGCATAAAGCACATATATTGAAAAATATCAAGTTAGCAATCTCACACTGTTTTCAAGATCTGATTGCTGGCATTTAATATGAATGTTTACTGTTTGCATACAGAGATGGGTTGAAAAATATAAGTTCAACATTCTTGCCACACTAATGCTGTATCAAAATTGAGACCTTTGGCTAATTTGTGGTACCACAACACTTTGAAAAGTGGGCGTCTCAGATGGGACATCCCAGGACCCAGCACAAATAATATAATTTGTCAGAAACTAGGATACATTATAGCTCAAATCTACTTCTCGCTCCTGAGAACTTAGAGCACAGAGAGTCAGATGTACCTAGTTTATTAAGAGGCCAAAGATAAAGCAACAGAAAAACAGAACCTACGGCAGACAACAGTACATTTTCTAGCTCAGAGTGCTTATTCACAAACTTAGCTTCTCTAAAATATATTTATATTTAACTGTACAATACTAAAAAAAAATGTAAGTGATAGCTAGATTCACATCTACACTGAAGTAAACCATCTACATTGCATAATGGATCAACACAGTAAAAAAAAAAAAAAAAAAAAAAAAAGTACAAAGTAAAATACCATGGAGGCTGTTTCAATTGTGTCACAGATCCAGCAATGCCGTTATAGTAGTTTTGTACTCCAATGGAACAGTGGCTTTTTCTGTATACTTTATTGATCTGCTTATAATGCATGCCTGTTTGGTAACTATATACTAGCTATACTTCCAATGATACATATTCAGACTCTTTCCATTTGAATTGTATATTGACTTAATTACAATTGCTGACCATCCATGAGGTTTTATGTGTGGTTGCATTCTGGAAATTTCCTCCTCTTAGTCATTACCATATATTTTATTTTTTTACTTAACATGTATTATGTCTATGTTTTGTCTTGTGAGTTTTCTACTTTGGTGCTTGTACTATAGATACTAACGTGTTCTGATTACTAGAAGCCTTACATTCATGGGCAGGTCTCATATTTGCAATAACATATCCACATGTAATTTTTCCATGTTCCACTTTTTCCCCTTCAGATATTTTGTATGTTTTTAATGTAATAGATGTTCAATAAAGATGTATTATGTTTGTTTTGTACTTGTGGGTTTACAGTTACTTTATTGGGGTTGTATTTTTTTTTTTCTTCAGATGGTAAAACATCACCCAAGTTTGAGGCATATAATCAGTGGCTTGCTATTATTGTAGATCCCAAAGTGAAATAATGCAGCTATATACTGTACATGCAGAAATTAGAGGGTCCAAACAATTAGCATTTGAAGCTGTTCTCACCTGTATGAGTCCTTTTATGAGCCTGCAAAGACTTCTCACGTGGAAACACTCTATTGCAAATATTGCACCGAATTCTGCTGGAAGAGTGCTCGCCCTCATTTATTAAGTCTCGAACAGTTTCAGCCCTGGGTCGTCCACGTCTAATCCCATCCTAAAAGAATGGGGGGAGAAAAAAAAATAAAAAATCTTCTTATATAAGATGGACGGTTTTGTATTGTTTGCCATCACCAATAAAACCATTTTATTGCTTTAATGTAATGTAGTTACAAATTCACTACTGGTATTACCTGGTAATCACTACTTACTAAGTATCCACCTTTGAACTGCTCTAGTACTTTATTTACAGAATTTTAAGATTGATGATCTAGCCTTAGGTCAGATCAGTGTGAATTTGACTCCGGCATCCCCCACAATCAGCCAGCTGAAAATTATAAAGTGCTCCAGAGGCAGGCACAGCCCCTTACAATGTATAATGGCCATAAATGACAGCCGCTCTCTACCATATACCTGACTAGATTATCAGTGGGGGGGATTTAAGTGCACAGTCCCCATCTGATATTGATGACTATTCTTAATAACTTACCCTTAGTTTACAGGGTTTTCCCACTGTACACAGACATTTACCATTACTTGAAAGAACTTGAAGCTCCCCAACTGCTGCATGTGAACAGAACTGTGCAGCGCATGCCGTTGATTGCATCAAAATAAAATGATTAACCACTTCAGTACTGAGCCAATTTTTCTGGTTCAGGACCAGACACCTTTTCAGGTTTTTTCGTATATGCGGTTATGATGTCTATAACATTTTTATCATTTGGGTTATCCAACTAATTGTTGCGTTTTTTTACGGTGACACCTAGAGCTTTATTTTGTTATGTTTGCATTATTTATTTATTTATTTAAAACATCCAGGAAAATATAAACAAAAGAGGAGGGAAAAACGTGTCTAACATTCTCTGATCCCCAACAGATCACGTGATCGCCGGGTCAGAGGGAAGCTGCATCATGGTGGCTCCCATAGCTGTGCATACAGCGCTCATTGAACACTGTGTACCGTAATCAGGGAGGCAGGGACGGTAATAAGCCATCCCTATCTTCTCTAGAGGAGCTCCAGCTGTAGTAACAGCTGGCTACCCGCTTCTTAAAACTGCAAGGACACGCTCATACATGAAAGATAGATGCATCACCTGGATGTATATACCCAATGGCAAGCTGGAAGTGGTTAATTATAATATACCATTTTTATATTGCATAGTTTAATTAGATGTATAGTTTGCTACATATTTACTTTTAAAGGAATTCAATCACTAGCTTTCTAATGAATTAGAGAATCTTTAATTCTGTCTGACCATAGCTGACAGCCATTTATAAATCAGTCAGAGCCAGGCTGAGGAGAGAAGCAAAAAAAAAAAAAAAAAAAAAAAAAAAAGTGAGTTGGTGATTTGCCTATTGACTAAACAGCCCTAGATCAAACTAATTCCCAGACCTGGGTGACCTGGCTGTCAACGTTTACAATGCAAAGGATTAAAACTGCCCAAAAACACACAGCATTAAACAGACAAAATAGATGTACAAAACCTGCAGTGGAAGACTGACTCCACAGACCTGCTGGAGTCCAAACCACCAACTCCTACTTTTTGACAGCCCAAATCCTGCTGCAACTCCTTCATAAATGGCTGACAGCCATGGTAAGAGAAGCAGTAAAGATCTAATGCAGTCAAAAAAAAAAAAAGTAAAGTAAATATGTAACAAACTATGCATCTAATTCTACAATACTAATAATTGTATAATAAGCGTTATGGTAGAATTTACCCATGAGCCCCAATAATTTAATCATTTTATTTTGGAGCCGGTAACTTTTTGCTGATTCCACAGCTCTGATGGCAGTTTTTTTTCCCTGCAGTGCAGCTTACATTTATTTAAATCACATGAACTTCACAGCCATTAATTTGCAGCTGTTTAGCCACCAACGATTTGGCTGCAACTAACCAACTGTAAACTTTCCGCATGGGATTTGGATGATAAATTTGATGACCCTACCAATCAGCTGCTTAAAAAGGGCGGTGAGCGCAGCAGCCTTTTGGCAGCTGAAGTCTATGGTACTGCGCCCAATTTGTGCAGAGCTCCCAAAAGTATCAGCAAGGGGTATAAAGTAGGCCAAGAGCAATCACAAGTAGTTTAAAATCCTTGCATCTGCCCTGATTACAGAACAAATGCATGACAGGTCTCTGGCCATGTTCACAGAGGACACTTTTTTTTTTTTTTTTTTTTTAAATAAAATCCTTTCTGCTTTCCTGCTACCGCACACTGGATTTCCCATTAAAAAAAAAAAAAAAAAAAAAAAGTCATGCATATTAATATGCACAAGACTCTTCCCAGTACTGGAACACTTAGGCTCTGTCTCCAGCACTTAATCTCCTGCTGTGCGATGCCTTGGTGGTTCTTTGCCTGCTCAGTTATATTGCAACCACTTAGTGACGTTGTTAGATTACAGCATTTGTACGAAACAGGTTAATAGATTCTGTAATAGTTATATTCCTATCACTGGCCTGGTCTGTAAGCTAACGATGCTTGCCTCAATTATACAGAGAATCTGCCATAGACTGCAATATAGTTGTATTGCAGGCTATGGGACAAGCGATCGTATGATTACAAGTTAAGTCTACCTATGGATACACCCAAATTCTCAGCCTCAGATTCATAACCATATCATTAAATATTCAGTTAGGATTTGGCATTCAGTGAAGTCAATATCTTGTTATGTACCCCTATGATCCATTACGAGAAATCCTAGTTTCATCAATTGGACCAGTAAAAGCCTAACTAAGATATATCACAGGGGTCGGCAACCCCTGGCACGCGTGCCGAGAGTGGCAGGCGAGGCTTATCTCCCTGGCATGGCAGCGGAGTCCTCACCCAGAAGTTTCGATCGGACCAAACACGGCCGAAACGAAACTGCTATTATTATACTGTGGGGTCTCTTCAGACCCCCGAGTATAATAAGCGGAGCCCCTGGAGAGATGATCAAACATAAAAAAACATTGTTAACTCACCTTCCCTGGATCCGCAGCCACTGTGTACTCTTCGGGCGCTTCTGCCTGACGTAAGAGACTGCTGACAGGGCCTCAGGGGTCACGTCCGACGTCATTACGCATAATGACGCGACGTGACCCCTGAGACCCAATCAGCGGTCACTGACGTCAGGGAGAAGCGCCCACACAGCGGCTGCGGAGCGTGGAACAAGTGAGTATGGGTACATTCACATATGTCCGCGCAGCTATCTGTTTTCCTCCAGCGTGGTGCACACAAGCCGGAGGGAAACTGATGCCAGGACGGATCCCATAGTTTTCTATGGGATCGGTTCTGGCACAAGAGGCATCAGTTCTGGCGCCGGATCTGTGCCTCAGCCGGATGGAAAAACGTTACCTGCAGCGTTTTTCCATCCGGCTTCCTTAAAATTTCATTAGCGCCGGGTGAAGATGGATGCGGCATCACCCGGCTTCTGCACAGTCTATGTACAGTAGTGAAGCCGGTAATTGCCGGCTTCACTACTGTACCTGAGTGAATTGCTCAGGATTCGTTAAAGCTATAAAGAAACACTTGGTATCATTTTAAAGATGAGATTCTCATCTTTAAAATGATACCAAGATCACCATGATCGTCCTTAAACATCCTGAGTGATTCGCTGGTGAAAACGATGTTCGGCATTGAAATCCCAATGCAGATCTCAATTCCCGACATCGTTTTAACAGTGAATCGCTCTGAATCTGTAAGGTCTATCATGGCAATCTTGATATCTTTTTAAAGATGAGATTCTCATCTTTAAAATGAATCCAGTTGCATCTTTGTGGCCCTAACAGATCCTTAGAAATGGGGCTCTAAAAGTGTTTTCCCCCCCCCCTCCTGCCTCAGGCAGCATCTTAGAGCTAAGGAAGGAGGGGGGAGGAGGAGCTGCAGAGACAATGATAACTCATCATTGTCTGTGCATAAGCTGCAGATGAGGGGGGGGGTAGCAGAGACTTCCATCCTTATCCCCTCTCCTATCAGAGAGCATACTGTACTTCTGCTCTCTGATTGTCACATAGAGGGATAATGTAATACCCCTCTGAGCCTAATCACATAACCAGGAAGTTTGTTGGCGCTGTGACCCAGACATTTACCATCCTCCAGGTCGCAGCGCCAAAAGTGTCGCACCAAATACTTAAACACATACACAAAGTCACCAATAAAGTTTACATTTTTTCACTGTCCCTGTCCTGTCCATACCTGATCTTTATAGAGTAAAATACGCCGCCCGCCTCTCTAGTTATATCCGTTACACGCTAAAATAATAGCAATAGCAGGATAATACTGTGTGCAGGGGCCGCTATGGAGGATAATACTGTGTGCAGGGGCCACTATGGAGGATAATACTGTGTGCAGGGGCCGCTATGGAGGATAATACTGTGTGCAGGGGCCGCTATGGAGGATAATACTGTGTGCAGGGGCCGCTATGGAGGATAATACTGTGTGCAGGGGCCGCTATGGAGGATAATACTGTGTGCAGGGGCCGCTATGGAGGATAATACCGTGTGCAGGGGCCGCTATGGAGGATAATACCGTGTGCAGGGGCCGCTATGGAGGATAATACCGTGTGCAGGGGCCGCTATGGAGGATAATACCGTGTGCAGGGGCCGCTATGGAGGATAATACCGTGTGCAGGGGCCGCTATGGCGGATAATACCGTGTGCAGGGGCCGCTATGGAGGATAATACCGTGTACAGGGACCGCTGTGGAGCATAATACCGTGTGCAGGGGCCACTATGGGGCATAATACCATGTGCAGGGGCCGCTATGGGGCATAATACCATGTACAGGGGCTGTTATAGGATATAATACCGTGTGCAGGGGCCGCTATGGGATATAATACCATGTGCAGGGGCCGCTATGGGACATAATACCGTGTGCAGGGGCCGCTATGGGACATAATACCGTGTGCAGGGGCCGCTATGGGACATAATACCGTGTGCAGGGGTCGTCAGACTTACAATTATTGACCGGCACTCCAAGTACCTCAACTTTGATTTTTTTAATCGAAATCGGCACGCCGAACAAAAAAGGTTGCCTACCCCTGATAGATCATATCCAGTCAGTTAGGAGTTTCCTCCTTCTATTGTCATTTGGGGTGCCCTTTCACATATGGTGGTCCTGTCGTAAAGTAAAGAAGCTCTGGATAAGTGTTTACCATCTCATTCAAATCATGACTGGGAACAATACACGCAAAGACCCCTGTGAGGTACTATTAAACACAACAAAGGAATTCCCTCAGTCATGTCTATTGTTTACGCTATTCTCATCTAAGTTCACACTAGTATTTGAAATTCTGTTCTTCAGGTCTACTTGAAGACCCGAAAAAATGGAAACCTTATCTGCTTAAAAAGGCGGCTACCTTGACTCAATCGACTATAATGGGGTATGCTGGGTTTCCACGGAAAGGAAAGTCCTGCTTGCAGGACTTCTCTCCACATATTTTAAACGGAAAAGGGGAGAGTCCCTGAACGGTCACCCAAAGTAAGTGTGACTGCAGTCTTAGTTGATAGGAAGAACTAAATCAAGTAGCCTCTGCTTGGAAAAAACCCACTTTAGATTTAGTTGAAGTGAAGAGAAGGTTAAACTGGTATATAATTAAAGAGAATTGCTCATCCATCCGTCTTAAGCAGGCACTCAAAATTCCTACAAATTTGGACCCCATGGGTGGACTATTCTACTCCATCCACCTCAAATCAGTTTCTGCTCTCCAGTTAACCACTACTAAATACAGTTACTGGTGAAGCATTTACCATCTTTAAGGAGATGACAAGGCCCCCCAAATCATCTTCCCCTTTCCTTTCTTAATTCTTGTTCTGTTACCAAGATCCCATTTTATGATTTTTTTTTTTTTTTTTTTTTTTTTTTTTTATACCTATCAAGGTACTCTTCCCCCCCCCAGCCCAGTCTGTGGAGAGGTATACCCAATTGTTCAAAATCATTGTACACATGCACAGTTCTACTTGTTTGTTACTTGAAACGCAAAAAAACAACTCCTCGCAGAAGTAATTATCAAACAAATACATCTTTATTAAATTAAATGAAGAAATCAAATACAAGCATGATAAAGCAGGGACATCAGGAAAATCCACAAATGAATAACATCTTGATATACAATATATAACCCAAGGGAGTGCCGCTCTAAGTATAAAGCACACCCAAAGGTGTGCATATAACCACATCTATCAAGAAAGAGGGGTGGGAGAAGAAGGCATTAGATAAATAACAAACAAGACCTCATACAGACCAGAGTGGATGATCGAGCACAAAGGCACGTCTCGCCAGGAAAGCCTTGTCTGGCGAATTTACATATTTCTAAAAGTCGGAATTTCTCTGCAATGGAGTAGTGGCCAGCAATAAGAAAAAAAAAAAAAAAAAAAAAAAAAGGCAGTTTAGAAAAACTTCAAGTCCTGCAAGGTACTGTGTATCTCTATATTCTATTGTACGCTGACAGACTCCCTTTAAGGACACAGGGTAGTTTGGACATTAAGGCCAGAAAACTAGTAGTTTCTTTCCCCGCATTCCAAAATTCATAACTTATTTTTCTGTCCATGTGAGGGCTTATTCTTTCCATGACGAGTTGTACTTTAATTTGGCGTACATATGTTTTTATTAACTTTAAAAGGGAATCTATAATTTGCAATATCAATTTTTAACTAATCACATGTTGGAATAGCCTTTAGAAAGGCTATTCTAGTTTTACATTTCTTGTTTTCCTGCTCCCAGCCGTTTCACTTTCTGCCTTGCACTGTACGCTTGTGTAGTTCTATGAGTACTGTACTTGCTCAGGCAGAAGGTAAAGATGGGCGGAGCATGCGCTGTAGGCTCAACCCGAAATGGCCGTGAAATAAATGTTGGAGGAGTCATGCAGGTAGGGTCCATATGAACAAAATATATTTCGCATTTTGTTCTTACAGCATTCCTTTACATTACAATACAACTTTGTCCGTTGGGCAATTACGATTACGGAGATATATTGATATTGGCTCTCTTATGTTTTACAGCATCTACTAAAATATCTTTTGTAATAAAACAATTTTCCTGGGGTCACCGTAATTCCGAACACCTACACTGGTTCAGGTGTCCTAGTGGAGGGGGAAAAAACAAAACAAAAAAAAAACAAAAAAAAACAAAAAAAACACAGAAGTAATGATTTTTCACCTTATAAAATATGCTATAAAAAGTGATCAAAAAGTCATACCCCAAAACAATACCAATAAAAAGCACAGGTTTTCCCGCAAAAAATAAGCCCTCAACCAACTCTGTGATTCGAAAAATAAAAATGTTATGCATCTCAGAAAATGGCGATGCAAAAATAATTGATTTGTGTCCCCAAATGGACTTTTGTTCCGCAAAATTATCACATAAAAAAAAATTAGGTATTGCCGTAATCGTACCGACCTGCAGAATAAAGGTAACATGTTTCCTATGTTGTACGGAAAAACGTTTAAAAGGTAAAACGCAATGCCAGAATGTTTTTTTTTTTTTTTTTTAATCTACCACAAAAAAAAAAAAAAAAAAAAAAAAAAAGTCAATAAGTTATAGGCACTCAAAAAAATTGGGTCATTACAAAATACATCTAATCCCACAAAAATAGAAGCCCTCATATGACTACATCACCAGAAAAAAACAAAACAAAAAAAACATAGCTTGTACAATGTGCAAGCCACAAAAATCATTAGAACAAATCTGGCTGTGGCAGGAAGGAAATGTATAAGCTGTGTGAGAGTGTATCAGGGGACAAACCAGATTTAGAGCCTACGAGGGAAAAGAACTGGGAATATAGTAGGGAATTTGGTGTTCCCAATGCACTGCGCATTCACGTCTGAGTCTAATGTTCACTACACCCCTTGATAAATTCTTTGAGGGGTGCAGTTTTTCAAATGGGGTCATTCCCTAAGGGATTCCACTTTTCTGGCATCTTGGAGGCTCTGGTAACATGACATGTCGTCCAGATACCAAACATCTGAATCTGCACTCCAAAAGCCACATAGCAGGGTACAGAAGGGAAGGAGTGCTATGTGCCCAAACTGCAGTTTATGCCCACATGTATGACACTGGTGTACCCAGGATAATGTACTTCATGTCATATCTGGGTATAAACTGATATTTGGGCACAGCCAGGCACAAAAGAGAAGGAGCGCTATTTGGTCTTTGGAGCACAGATTTAGACGGTTTGGTTTTTGGACGCCATGACACTTTTGCAGAGCTCCTGAAATGCCAGTAAAGTGGAATCCCCTAACATGTGACTCCATTTTGGAAGTTACACCCCTTATGGAATTTATCCAGGGGTACAGTGAGCATTTTTAACCCCTAAGTGTTGCTATAACTTATTTTCCAGAAATGAATATGCAGATTGTGGTGAAACTGGCAGTTTTTCCAGGAATATGTTATTACGGTGCGTGATATGTTGTGTTCAGCTTGTATCAGATGAACGCTACAAAATCTTGTGCCCGGTATACCCTCTTGCCAGTTTTTGGAGTGTGTGTCTCTGCTGACAAGCTGGACTCAACATATCAGGCACTGAAATGGCGAATCTCTGGAAAAATTGCAATTTTCACTTTCCAAATTGGGGTCACATGTGTGTGGATTCCACTTCACTGGCAATTCAGCAGCTCTGCAAAAGTGGCATGACGTCCAAAAACCAAAATAGCTCTTTCTCTTCTGTGCCCGCAGAAGTAGTTATCCTGGGTACACCAGTGTCATACATGTGGGCATAAACTGCAGTTTGGGTACACAGCAGGGCACAGCTGTGAAGGAGTGCTATGTATTTGTGGAGCGTGCCCTTTAATTTCTGAGGACTGTGTTTGAGTCAAGCTGCACAGTAGGGTTATATATGGGATATTTCTACAAACTGCAGAATCAGATTAAAATATTATGGTAGGTTTTGCTGTTAACCCGGTCTTTGCTACAGGAAAAACTGTTTTGAAATGGAAAATGTGCATAAAAAAAAAAAGTGACATTTGGAAATCTCACCTCCATTTTGAATTCCTGTGGAACACCTAAAGGGTTAACAAAGTTCCTATACACTGTTTTGAATAATATGAGTACAGTTTTTAAAATGGGGTCATATATGGGCGTTTCCTATTACATAGGCCCCTCAAAGTCACTTCAGAACTGAATAGGTGCCTAGAAAACAGAATCTTGAAAATCTTAGAATTTGCTACTAAATTTATAAGCCTTCTAACATCCGAGAAAAGTAAAAGGACATTAAAGAAACAATGCCAATATAGAACAGACATATGGTAAATGTTAATTAAGAATTTTGTGTCATATGACCATGTGTTTTTACCATAAACTTTCAAAATTCATAATTTTATGAAATTTTCAGTAAATCGCTTTTTTTTTATTTATTTTTTTTAAAACAAACACACAGAGTATAATGACCAAAATTTACCATCAACATAAAATACAATGTGCCACATAAAAACAACCTTGGAATCACCTGGATCGGTAAATGCATTATGAAGCTATTCTCACAAAGTAAAAGATGTCATATTTGAAATATGGGGTCTGAGCATTAAGGCCCAAACTACCCTGTGTCATTAAGGGGTTAAACAGCTTTCTCCATACAGGACAAGTAAAGCTATTTTCCAACAGTGTGAACTTCTACAGACATGAGAATACACGTTTATTTTATATACAATACTTTTTTTTTTTTTTTTAATTATAAATTGGATTTTTTTTTTTAACTTATGTTTACTTTTTTTTTTCCTGTCCCACAATGAGACTGGAACCTGGGATCTCCTGATCCCCAGTCCAATACATCACACACAGCCTTCCTATGTGCAATAGGGAAACAGAACACATTGCAAGGGATCCGAGGGGTGGCAGGGGCGGATAGTGTCCCCGAACCACCCAAATGCCCTGAATGCTATTGATCATGTCATCTGAGGTGTTAAGCCCCAAGAGTCAGAATATTTTTCCTACTAAACCCTAAATTTGCTACTTCTAAATGGAAGACAGTTATAGTAATAGCTTCCCTGCTTAAATAGAAACTTCCTAGTATTCTTTTGCCTACATATCCTTTTTTTTTCCCATTACAACAAACTTCTCGGCTATAAACAGCCCTCAAAAATAAGAGGTATTTTTACTGTCACAAAAAAAAAAAAAAAAAGTTGTGACTTCTGCCCTTGACAGTTATTACATCAGACATCAACATTTAAAGCGGTATTCTAATGATCATAACTATATCTATATTTGTAGATAATTAAAAGTTAAACATTTTTGCAAATATAAGTAGTTAGCGGCGACATCTGTTGCCTTGATCGGTTGCCAATGGATACGACCACAAATGCAGAAATTTTCTATGGTCTGGGACTTAACAGGAATCCAACTATGATTTTCTTATGGTAGCTGGGTTATCAGGCAGAGACACTACATGTATCAGAAGATATCCCGACCACAATAAAGACATCAGCGCTGATTTTCTGACCTTAGAAAGGTCCTGCATTCATGGTCGTATCCGCTGGCAACCGATCAAGATACCAACTTGTGACCACAAGATATGTAAAGAAAAATCTATAAAACTCTGCAAAATGTTTAATTACTTATATTTACAAAAAATGTTGAACTTTTAATTATCTACAAATTACTATGATCATGGGAATACCCCTTTAAGCTGTAACTTTAAAAAGTTACACAAGCCTTAACTGAACACTTAAACAGGAAAAGTTAAAGGGCAATTCTGGTACATTATACTTTCAAACCAAGTCATCCTGGAAAAACACTCTGTAAATAATACAGTGAAATAAAGGACAGCTACATCACGAGTATGCCATCTAGTGTACTACAGACACTACAACAAGCCTTGACAAAGGCTTGTAAGCTAGTTTACCTAACAAAACTACCTGGTTTGCTTCTGATCTATAGCCGAAAGAGAAACAGGAGATACTTTACAGAGGGGAGATGCACTATTACCAAGTTCTACGGACAAAAATTGAATAGGGTCCAAACACAAGGTTATGTGCCCACAAACCATCACAAGCATAATTTTAAATGGTACATATTCTCTTCAACCCAACTCTGCCTGTTTAGTGAACCCTATCCTAGCATTTCACCCAGGCTGTATTTTCTGCAATCCCATGTGTCCTTATCTGTGCTAGTGTCAGTCTTTTGATGCTCAGTGATTTTATGGTAGTTCCCTGGTCAGTGTATTTGTAACTACATAGGCCAGTCTCCTCATGTGTCACAGTTTGTTGATTAATTGGTTAACGACTTAAATTACTGCTAGTCATGAAGCTCTGCGTGCCTATATAAGTAGACACAGCTTATGGAGGAAACATTTCCAATGCAGGGGGGCATTTTCTAATGCAGTGTCCATCTTAACCTAAGTGCATATTAAACAGATGCACTTATACATGGCACGTCACTATCTTAGCAATTGTCTTCCTGCAGAAATCCCCTCCATCTCTGCCACCAGTGCACATTATCCACATCAGTCCTTTTCCCATGTACAGCTCTCACACACTTTTCACTCTCTTCAACCACCCTAATCCCTATAATGCTTTTAGCAGTGAAACCAAACAAACATCCACATAAATCACTGAACCACCTTCTGTCTGTCCATTTTGCTCCTCCTAGTTGCTGGGGACATCTCTCCAAACCCTGGCCCTCCTCCTTTTCCTACTTTTTTCCTCTTCCTGCACCCATAGAAATCCTACAAACCATATCAATATTTGCCGTGTTCCCTCTCC
The DNA here is from genome assembly GCA_947044405.1 of Leptodactylus fallax. Classification (NCBI taxonomy): domain Eukaryota; kingdom Metazoa; phylum Chordata; class Amphibia; order Anura; family Leptodactylidae; genus Leptodactylus; species Leptodactylus fallax. The sequence goes on from CAMRHE010000592.1 coordinate 168,847, forward strand.
TTATCTTTCTGTCACTTTTAACTGTTATCTCTGGAACACGCGCTCAGTGTGTAAAACTAGAATATATATCTTATATATATATATATATATATATATATATATATATATATATTATACACATACACACACACACATATTTACTATTATTCCATAGTAAATCTCTCAACCTGCTCACCCTTACTGAAACCTGGATCCAGCAGTCTGATAAAGCGTCCGCTGCTGCTCTGTCTCATGGTGGACTACAATTCTCACACACCTCTAGGCCTGACAACAGGAAGGGTGGAGGGGTAGGCATACTTCTGTCACCACAGTGCACTTTTCAGGCCATCCCACCAGTACCCTCCCTCACATTCCCCTCATTTGAAGTCCATGCTATCAGACTTTTCAGCCCACTCTCCTTACACATAGCTGTGATCTACCGTCCACCTGGCTCACTTTGCTTCTTGGCTTCCCCTCTTTTTATCCAGTGAAAATCCTACCGTCATCATGGGTGACTAACATCCCCACTGACACCCTGTCTCCCCAGCTGCCTCAGTTTCTCTCAATAACCACTTCTTTTGGTCTTTCACAACTTCCCTCTTCCGCCACACATGTAGATGGCAACACGATCGATCTAGTCTTCCATCGACTCACAGTTTCTAAATTTACTAACTCTTCTCTACCATTCTCTGACCATAACCTTCTGTCTCTCACCATCAGTGCTTTCTCTCCTCCCTCACAGGACACACCTACTCATCATACATATAGGAATTTACGCGCTATTAACACCGAGCACCTCTCAGATACTCTACAGTCCTCTCTGTCCCCCATCTCTTCACTCTCTTGCCCCAATCTGGCCACCAGTCACTATAATGAAACCCTTAGAAGTGCATTGGATGAGGCGGCTCCCCACTCTACTCAAGTTAGACGCAGGAGGCAGCAACCCTGGCGCACAACACAGACACGTTTTCTTCAGCGGTGCTCTAGGTGTGCTGAACGTCTGTGGAGAAAATCACGTACACCTGCAGACTTCCTCCACTTTAAATTTATCCTTAAAACCTACAGCTCTGCCCTTCACCTTTCCAAACAAGCCTATTTCACCACTCTCATCTCTTCTCTCTCCTGTAACCCTAAAAGGCTCTTTGAAACACTTCACTTACTCACCCCTAAGGTGCAAGCACCATTCACAGACCATAGCGCAGACGACCTGGCCACTTATTTCCATGACAAAATTGATAAGATCCGTCAGGAAATAACTGCCCAATCCCCAGGTGGCATTGACCCCCTCACCGCCGCACTTCAGACTGTTCATTCTCATCTTTTGAACCTGTTACAGAGGAGGAAGTCTCTCAGCTACTTTCTTCTTCTCGCCCTACGACCTGCAGTAGTGACCCTTTCCCCTCACACCTTCTCCAGCCTCTGTCTCCTGCCGTCACGACTTACCTTACTAAAATATTTAGCTTCTCTCTCTTCTGGAATTTTCCCATCCTCTTTCAAACATGCTGTCATAACCCCACTACTGAAGAAATCCTCCCTTGACCCATCCTATGCTAACTATCGACCTGTCTCTAACCTCCCCTTCATCTACAAAATCTTGGAACGCTTGGTCTATTCTCGTTTAATCTCTCTTTCTGCTAACTCTTTTTAACCCCTTACAATCTGGCTTCCGCAGTCTGCAGTCTACTGAAACGGCCCTCACAAAAGTCTCCAATTATCTGACGGCTAAATCCAAAGGTGACTTCTCTTATTCTTCTAGATCTCTCAGCAGCATTTGACACTGTTGACCATCAACTCCTCCTCACTATGCTCCGCTCTGTCGGCCTCACAGACACCACTCTCTCCTGGTTCTCCTCTTATCTCTCTGACTGCACTTTCTGTGACACCCAATTATATACGTCGTCCCGTGACATCACCCCTGCACTAATACAGAACACCAGTGACTGTCTCAAATATCATGTCTTCGCTCTGAAACTGAATCTCTCAAAGACTAAACTACTACTGTTTCCACCATCTAATAGATCTGTCTCTGATATCTCCATTGCAGTCTCCAGCCTTACCATAACTCCTAGGCAGTATGCCCGCTGCCTTGGGGTTATGTTTGACTCAGACCTTTCCTTCACCCCCATATCCAATCACTCGCACGCTCATGTCATCTCCACAATACACCCTTTCTTTACCACAAATACACAAAAGACACTTATTGTTGCCCTGATTCACTCTCGCCTTGACTACTGTAACGCCTTACTTATCGGTCTTCCCCTTACTTAACTCTCCCCTCTACAATCTATTCTGAATGCAACGGCCAGGCTCATCTATCAGTCTAGATGCTACAGCGATGCCTCTGGTCTGTGCTGGTCACTACATTGGCTGCCTATTCAATACAGAATACAATATAAACTTATCACCCTCATTCACAAGGCTCTCCATAATGCTGAACCTCCCTACATTTCCTCCCTCATCTCTGTCTATCGCCCAACCCGTGCTCTCCGTTCACTCAATGGCCTAAGACTAACATCCTCTATTATCAGAACCTCCCACGCTCGTAAACAAGACTTCTCCCGAGTTGCACCACTTCCCTGGAATGCTCTATCCCAGACTATCAGATTAATCCCAATTTCTACAGCTTCAAGTGCAAACTAAAGACATATCTTTTCAGACAGGCCTATCAACTCCTAATGTAAACCCTTCCGTAGTTAGATTCCCTAAAATGTACCCTCTGTTCACGCTCCCACATTACCCCACAGGATATGATGCCGTTTCAGACTAACTTTACACGTCCAGGCATCATTTGCACGTTAAAGGACACGACTGATGACGGCTCATACAGCTTTATATATGTGTAATGACAATAACATCTATTACAAAATTGTCTGACCATTGTATAAGCAATGCTACCTCCGATACCACCCCTGCTACCTCTTGTGTCACCCCTTCTACCTCATAGATTGTAAGCTCTTGTGAGCAGGGCCCTCAGTCCCAGTGTGGGAATTGACTATTTCTTTGTAATGTATCTTTTTTGTTTGTACTTGAACCCTACAAATTGTACAGTGCTGCAGAATATGTTGGCGCTATATAAAGTGTATTATTATTACAAACAGACACTAGTACCCACTTTCAAATTAGAGGGTTGCTACATGTGACAACAATAAGCTAAACAGACACCAGTTCAACTGGCATCATCATTAACCTCTTGTCATCTGTCAGATAATCCAAATGTAACACAATGATGTTAATCCAAATGATATTTTGGAAATCTTTCACAGTGTGCTGTGACAGTTGGGATCCCTGCAGATTAGTGGTTTCCCGGAGCATGCAGTTCTCAGCCTAGTTTACTTACTGGGCACTACTTACTTGCCGTACTTTTAGTAGCAGCTGTTATTGGTACTGTAGAGGAGTCCTATAAACAAGAATTGGACACCATTACAGTACCACTGCTATTAGAAGTGCAGCAGGGAAGCAGCACGTTACCTGACTTGTAAACAAGGGCAGGAGCTGCACACTCCTGAAGCCAACTGATCTATTGGGGACCCAATTGTTGGACTACTGCCAATCTAAAGTTGCTTGCTTATTTTGTAACTAGGTCATTCATTTTAATGTGGATAACCCATTTTAAGAACATTCCATAACTCCAAAACATTTTAGTGGAAATAGGCATGCAAAGTCCTTTCACCTATGGCCAGGACAAAACAGATCTGTTCTTAATATTGATGTGTAAGATGACATAAGGAAAACCTCCCTCAATTAACACCCCAATAGGGGTATTACATTACTGTCGGCCCTTTTCACTAAAAGGTCAAGAGATGGCAGACATATGCAACAAAAAGCCATAAAGTTTGTGCAAGTTACATAACCACTAAAATTTTAAAAGTATGTTCTTGTGCAATAGCTCTGCACTAAAAAGCATAGTTATACATACTGGGTGAATTGAAAAATATAGAAGAAAACCCCCATTGACCCAAGACAACTTTACATTAGCAAGAGGCGTCTAGACTTTATGGAGAATCGGACTTATGCTAGGTTCACAATAGCGTTCACTCTGCATGGGGATCCGAAAGAGAGAACCCGTCCGCAAAAATAATGGGGAATGCCAGGTTTCTGCCTTTTTTATACTGAAACCAGAGATAAAAGTCCTCCATGCAGGACTTTTATCTCTGCCGATTTTAGACGGAATCTACGCAGATGTGAACCTAGCCTTATCTGTTTAATACACACATGCCCAATTCCCAAGGAAATTTGGTGTACCGCTACACAGGGAACCCCAAGTGGGGTGCCATGGAAACCTGCCAAGGGGTTGTGACACTGATCAGGAAGATGACCGAATACCTTCATACAAGTCCACATCCTTAGGACATTTTTTTTGGTCTTGTCTTAAAAGATTAGGAAACACAATTATAACAGCTGAACGATAGGGGACCAGTTTTCTGCTAAGGAGTGGTCACACCAGAAGCCTCTTCTAAGGCGGATAAAACCTACCCCCCCCCCCCCCAACACACCTTATAATAAGGTAAACAGCCACCTGATGGGAGAGTTAACTATGGTGGAAGCCTATAGTAACAGATGACAGGACACGTCAGTTACTGCCCCTGTGTCATACTATCCCCCGCCACACATACATATAGAAGATTTATCACTCACTCTCAGTGAAGAGTCTTCGCCTCCGCCATTGCCGCCCCCAGCTGCTCCAGTCCGAACTACATCATGTATTTTATCGCGGCCGCCATGTCCGGGCTCGGGAGGAGGCGGTTGATGCCGTGCAGGTGGCCCGGGACTTAGGGTGACGTTGTGCGCGTTCTCTCCCCATCGCCACGGGTAGACCATGAAATCACTAAAGCCGGGGCTGGTCGGGACTGGGCTAAGCTGAGCTGCTCCCGGTGTCCCGGCAGAAAAGGGCGGGCGGCGTGGCTTGAGCGGTGTGTGGGCGGAGGACGGAGATACCGCCTTGATTACGGACACCAGGACCCGGCGGGGAGGAGACGCGTCTTGAGATGAGGGACACTGCAGGACAGGAGATGGGCACAAATCAGACATCATTCTGAAGAGACGCTGCGGCTTCTTCTCTGCCCTCGGAGGACCTGACTTCACCACCCATCCGAAATGCCCTCCGCTGAAAAAGACGACTAGCCGCTGTCACGGAGCGCAGACCCAGAGGTGATAGATGAGAGCAGGCGGCTGCTGGGTACTTCTCTTCTCTTTTTCCCGCGTTAGATTTCGCGCCTGATGAAAGCCAATCATTTTTCTTCCTCTAGGCGCGATCCCGAGTACTTCAGGACGGGCGGATCTTTCCGCCAATCGTAGTTTACGTAAAAAAGATGTTCCCGAGTATCGATAGATTCTATTGGCTCTCTTCCACCGTGTGACTAAAGCAAGCCTGCGCTGTGATTGGTGGTGGCTGGGTAACATTTTCTTCCCTCTATTTTGACACATTCTCATCCTTCAATGAAAGAAATACTTCACTCCTACCTACGCCTGTAAAACCTGTCAGCCAGTAAGAGTATGGGAGGTGACAGTGGGCGGCAATACAAATATGATGGCATGGCATAAGCGCCAATGACGGTGATGCTATTAGTCGGTGGCTTCCGAAATTAACTACTGGCGCCAGATTTGTCTAAGACATTCCCGCGTTTATGGTTTAAGATTCTAGCGCGAGCACTGCACAATAGAGGGATTGTGCACCCCCGTATATGTGGTAATATTTATGTCATACCCTGATAGCTTACTTTATTACACGCACAAATACATAATATCTATCACATCAACATACACACATTTGATTGTAAAATTATGTGAGATATATTTTAGGAATACCCCATTCCGTTAAAAAAAATAAAAATCTCCATTTATATAAGGCAGACACAGAAATGGAAAGGGTTTTCCCAAGCGTTAGAGGGGTTGTCTAATATCAGCAAATAAATGTCAATATTCATATAATAAAAAGTTGTATAATTTTCCAATATAATTCCTGTATCAGTTCCTCATGGTTTTCTGGATCTCTGCTTGCTGTCATTTATTCTGTTACTTCCAATGGCTAAAAACCAGTCCATGGTCATGTGATGGACACACAGGTGCGCAGCTCATTACAACCTAGATAGCTTATTACACTAGCGTATCTCTGTGGTTCTGGTCCGTTGGCTTTGGCTAAAAAAAAAACAAAGTGAAATCTCTAACCAAAAACACAGCTTTTGTGCAAAATGTGGCCTCAGCATTAAAGGGGTTTTCCGGGCAAAAAAAAATATTTTTTCAAAAAAGGTCTGTTAGTGCTATTAATAGGTTAATAAGTGCAACCAAATACCTTTAGAAGTGTTTTGAGTGATTTCTGGGTTTCTGTGAGCTCATGGCATCTTCTGCATTTGTTTACATGGGCATCTTTCTGTTCTGTTTTCCTACAACTACCATGATGCCTTGGGCTTCACTCAGAGCTGACTCCCTCCCTGTTTCTCTAGCTAGATCACCCACTACTAACCCTTCCTAACCAACTCAACCCACCTCTATCATACTTACTTGTCCGTTTCGGACCATCTAGGCACAGGAAGTCACTTCTGCACAATAGAGACGGAAAATGTGCCTGGGGCGGTCACATGACTACCCCATCGATTTAGGTAATTATAGATTTTTGGTACACTAAGTAATTTAGAACGTGTGTTGGGGGTGTTTAGCTTAGATTATAAAGATCAATTTATCCCTGACAACTCGTTTAACCACTCTAGGGCCACCTGTTCACTATTTAACTTTAGGTGGTCCACACGCAGAGGTTTTCCGGGAAAAAAATATTTTAAAAAAAGTTATTTAGTGCTATTAATAGGTTAATAAGTGCACCAAGATACCTTTAGCAGTGTTTTGAGTGATTTGTGGGTGTCTCTGGGAGCGCCTGGCATCTTCTGCATTTGTTTACATGGTGTAGCTTCCTGCTCTCACACCATCTCCCTCTCTAACACCCCCTCCCTGTCTCCCTAGCTATCCCGCCCACTACTAGCCCTTCCCAACTAACTCAGCCCACCCCCCTACCCCATTATACTTACCTGTCATACTTCCTTCTGCAGGGAACGGCTCCTCCTCTGACTCTGCCAGCGCCTGTGCAGCAGTCCCGGCACTGTGCTCTAGCCTTCACTCCATCTCTACTGTGCAGGTGTGGGCGGCTCCTTTGGGCTCCCACGCTTGCGCAATAGAGGTGGAGTGTCGGCTACAGTGCAAAGCTGGGACTCTGACTCTTTTGCACACGCGCGGGCAGTCGTCACCGAAGGAGGAGGAGCCGTTCCCCACAGAAGGAAGTCCAGAAGGAAGACACGCAAGTATGAAATGGGGGGGGGGGGGTTGAAGAACGAGATTATTGTTGATGTTCGGATATTATGGTAAAAACACAAATGGTCATATCACACAAAATTCTTAATAATTAACATTTACCATATGTCTGCTCTATATTGGCATTGTTTCTTTAATGTCCTTTTACTTTTCTAGGATGTTAGAAAGCTTATAAATTTAATAGCAAATTCTAAGATTTTCAAGAAAGCTTCAAGATTCTATTTTCTAGGGACCTATTCAGTTCTGAAGTGACTTTGAGGGGCCTATATAATAGGAAACGCCCATATATGACCCCATTTTAGAAACTACTCCTCAAATTATTCAAAACAGTGTATAGGAACTTTGTTAACCCTTTAGGTGTTCTGCAGGAATTCAAAATGGAGGTGAGATTTCCAAATGTCACTTTTTTTATGCACATTTTCCATTTCAAACCATTTTTTCCTGTCACAAAGACTGGGTTAACAGAAAAACCTACCATAATATTTATTAGTCTGATTCTGCAGTTTGTAGAAATATCCCATATATAACCCTACTGTGTAACTTGACTCAAACACAGTAATCAGAAATGAAAGAGCACCCTTGGGGATTTCGGTGCAGTGATTTCATTAGGATAGTGTTTAGACACTAAGTTCCATTTGCAGAGCCCTAGAGGTACCACAACAGTGAAAAAACCCCAAAAGTGACCCCATTTTGAAAACTAAACCCATTAAGGAATTCATCTCAGGGTGATATGACAATTTTTAACCCCCAGACTTTTCACTGAACTTATCGGAATTTGGCCGTCAATTAGCAAAAATGATAATATCTCCAGTTATATGTACTTTTTCATCATTTTTTTCCCCCATTTTACAAGGAAAAAAAAAGTAGCCCATCTTGTTACACAATTTCTTCCAAGTACAGCAATGCCCAATTTCTAATCAAGAACCACTGTTTGGGCACAGAGGAGGGCTCAGTAGCGAAAAAGCTTTATTTGTCTTCTGGAGCTCTAATTTTGCTGGAATGGTTTATAGGTACCATGTCGCATTTGTAGAGCTCTAGAGGTACCACAAAAGTGGAAAACCCCCAAAAGTGACCCCATTTTGGAATCTAGACCCCTTAAGGAATTCACCTAGGGGTATAGTGAGCATTTTGACTCCACAAGCTTTTCCAAATGGCACTGCACAGCAAATGGTACAGAAGGAGAATTGCAATTTTTGAATCGTATATAATCCATTTCAGTGCCCGATATATTAGGCCCACTTTGTGTCATCAGAGAGATGCACTCGTAAAACTATTAAGTGGGCTATCCCGGGTATAAAAAAGTTATATATATTGGCGTAAAACTGCTGTTTGGGCACACAGCAGGGCGCAGAAAGGAAGGAGCACTGCTCTTTTTAGCTTTTGGAGTAAAGATTTAGAGGGACTTTCTGGACGCCATGTTGTTTTTGCAGAACCCTGGAGGTGCCAGTAACTTGGAACTCCCCAAGAAGTGACCCCATTATGTAGGGGCAATTATAGGTTCTCTGCAAATGTGTCATGGTGTCCAAAAACCAAACCATCTAAATCTGTGCTCCAAAGACCAAATAGCACTCCTCCTCTTTTGTGCCCAAATATCAGTTTATACCCACATACTGTATGACATGAAGTACATTATCCTGGGTACAACAGTGTTATACATGTGGGCACTGCAGTTTGGGTACACAGCAGGGCACAGAAGGGAAGGAGCACTATGTGGCTTTTAGAGTGCAGATTCATATGTTTGGTATCTGGACGACATGTCATGTTAGCAGAGCCTCTAAGATGCCAGAAAAGGGGAATCCCCTAGGGAGTGACCCCATTTTAAAAACTGCACCCCTCAAAGAATTTATCAAGGGGTGTAGAGAGCATCAGTATCTCAGACGTGAATGCACAGTGGATGGTGAACAGTGAATACAGGTGCATCTCAATAACTTAGAATATCTTTGAAACGTTCATTCATTTCAGTAATTCAGTAATACAATTCATAATCAGCGTCTTCCATGATTGTGTGTCCTACTGAACCAGACTGCGGGACCATTTAAAGGCTTAGGAAACCTTGGCAGGTGACACACTGAATTTACAATACTGAACTTCTTTTACAATATTCTAATTTTCTTAAAGTTGGATTTTCATTACCTGTAATCCTTAATCAACATTTACAGAAATAAAACACTTGAAATAGAACGCTCTATGTAAAGAATCTAGAAAATATAGGTGGTCACTTTTTTAATTTCATTACTGCAAGAAATAAACGTTTCAAAGATATTCTAATTTATTGAGATGCACCTGTACATAAGCTGTGCGCAGTGCATTTGGGGGCTCATTTATTTACTTTTTTTTTTGTCCAACTAGGACACCTGAACCAGCGATGCTCTAGTTCAGTACTATACACGTGTATTGCAGTCTATAGAGGAAGTCAGCCTGCATACTTCCTGCATCTCAGCAGGATCAACCAGGTACCAGAAAATACATAAGGGCCCCCCCCCCATCTCAACGCGGGGAAGAGGGGGGGGTTCATTATCATTGAACAACCCCTTAAAACCCCGGAGCTCCAACCAGGGGTTAATGGGACAGCTGGTCCCTGCTCTCGGCTGCATAACAATAACACAGCCGAGAGCTGGAAGAAATGCCGCTCGCGACATTACAGCTCAGTACTATTACGGAGCTGAATGTTAACATAATGTTCAGCGTGACATAATAGTACGGAACAGAGCGGGAAACGTTTAAAAATAAAAGTTTAATAAAAGGGTAGGCCAAAGTCTTGTTTCTCTGCCTCATCTGATAATGCTCCGAATCTTGGTTACATGATCGATTCCGAGTTCTTGACATGACAGATGTAAAGCATCGGAAGCTGAACACAGGGACTTCTGATCCTCCTTCTAGGGAAGGAACAGAAGCTGGGGACCAGAAGTTTCTATTCATTTACCACAGAACACAGATGTACGCAAGTATATTTTTTTTTATTTTGCATACTGCAGGGCTTTTTTCTTTGGCTTTCAGGTAAGGCTGGATGATTATGAACTAAATCGAAATTGCGAATAATTTGGCATTTCATCCTGTGAGGTTCACCCACCGGTTTTGTGTGTACAGAGCGACACGCTTTGCGCTTGAGATCAAGAGAGGTGAGTAACTTTTTTTTTTTTTTTTCCAGATAAAACTTCCCTGCCTTCTCTCTGAGAGCTCTAGCTGAAGTTACAGCCGGCTCCCAGTTTCAGCAGCTGCACGATTTCGTGCAGCTGCTGAAATCTGCTTGGATGTACCGGTACATCCTTACAGAACAAGGCAACTACCTTCCGGACGTATAAACCCATGGGCGGTAATTTTTTAAAATTTAAATAAAACTCCCCCCCCTCCCAGACAAGCACCTTTGACTATTAAAAAAATAAATAAACAATGTCCAACATAATCCAAACGATCTAGCATAATCTGAATGCCAAAAAAAAAAAAAAGTTTAGGAAAACACTCCAATTCAGTGCAAAAATGCAATGTGGATTTATTCCAACCACGACAATTCAATCCAATAAGTTTAGGACATTTCTCAAGCAAAGACAGTGCATACTGATAGTATATACATTGGGTATGGAAAGTATTCAGACCCCTTTAAATTTTTCACTCTGTTTCGTTGCAGCCATTTGCTAAAAGCAAAAAAGTTCAATTTATTTCTCTAATGTACACTCAGCACCCCATCTTGATAGAAAAAAAACAGAAATGTAGATATTTTTGCAAATTTATTAAAAAAGAAAAACTGAAATATCACATGGTCATAAGCATTCAGACCCTTTGCTCAGTATTGAGTAGAAGCACCCTTTTGAGCTAGTACAGCCATGATTCTTCTTGGGAATGATGCAACAAGTTTTTCACATCTGGATTTGGGGATCTTCAGCCATTCTTCCTTGCAGATCGTCTCCAGTTCCGTCAGGTTGGATGATGAACGTTGGTGGACAGCCATTTTCAGGTCTCTCCAGAGAAGCTCAATTGGGTTGAGGTCAGGGCTCTGGCTGGGCCAGTCAAGAATGGTCACAGAGTTGTTCCGAAGCCACTCCTTTGTTATTTTAGCTGTGTGCTTAGGGTCATTGCCTTGTTGGAAGGTGAACCTTCAGCCCAGTCTGAGGTCCAGAGCACTCTGGAAGAGGTTTTCTTTCAGGATATTTCTGTACTTGGTCGCATTCATCTTTCCTTCAATTGCAATCGTTGATTATGATGTTAATCTGTTTCCCTTAGTCCCAACGGCAGCACAATATGGGGTATTCCTGCCCCTGTGTGCTGGTAGGACAGGTGGAACTTTTAATTAACATAAAATATGCATGACTATGCTACCCTATAAGAGGGCAGAGGGACCTCCCCCCCCTAGTGTAAGTTATAAAGTAAAAAATTTCTAAATTTAGGGAGGGAAGCTTGAGCTGCCGTTGGGACTAAGGGAAAACAGATTAACATCATAATCAACGATACCCTTACGTCCCACAGCAGCACAATATGAGGATATAGCAAGTAATTCCCTTAGGGAGGGTTTCTCTGTTCTACAACACCTAGGACTGACTGACTGACCAAAGGCAGTCGCTACAGAACGCCGAACATCTAGACGATAATGTTTTATAAAGGTTAGGTGAGATAACCAAGAAGCAGCTGCACAGCTCTGATCCAGCAGTAAGGCCCGGTTCTCAGCCCAAGAGGTTGAATGGGCTGTACAAAGTTTGGGTGGAACTAACCCCTGAGCAAAAAAAGAGACTTTGATTGCCTCCTTTATCCACCTAGACAAGGTAGGCTTGGAAGCCTCGAGACCTTTGTCTCTACCATACATGTTAACAAGGAGATTCTCGGCTCTCCTAAAGGACCGTGTACATAAGAGGTAAATCCGGAGACATCTCACAACATCTAGTGTGTGCAGTTTTTTCTCCTCTTCAGAGAAAGGTGAAGGAAAGAACACGGGTAAAGAAATTAATTGATTAATATTAGCGCGGGAAGGCACCTTAGGGTTAAACCCAGGAAGAAACCTAAGTTGGACCCTATCCGTAAAAAAGAAGGATATATAAAGGTTCCTTGGAAGAAAAAAAGCCTGGAGCTCACTCACCCTTTTGGCTGAAGTGATGTCTAATAGAAAGGTGGTTTTAAAGGCAAGAAATTTAAGATCTACATCCTCCAAAGGCTCAAAAGGAGGACCACAAAGACCTGAAAGAACAGTCGAGAGATCCCACTGGGGAACCTGGGTAGAGACCACCGGTCTAAGTCTGGTAGCACCCTTAAGGAACCCAACAATAAGGGAATCTTAGGACAAACGTCTGCCTAAACAGGCAAATAAGGCTGAAACCTGTACACTCAGAGTAGCAGGAGAAAGGCCTGTATCCAAGCCGCTTTGAAGAAAATCCAGAATTTCTGCCGTAGTAGGGTTTGAACTATCAGCTTCTCTTCTGGAGCACCACTGCTTGAAGATGTTACCTATCCTATGGTAGCTTTTCTTGGTAGACTTGCTCTGGCACAGGAAAGAGTCTTCAAGATGGCTTGTGACAGTCCACTAAATCTCCATAGGGACTGGTCAACCTCCAGGCTGTCAGGTTGAATCTCCTCAGATCCTGGTGCTTCTGAGTTTCTTGGGAAACCAGGTTCTGTATGGGGGGGGGGGAAGCCTCCAATATGTCCCTCGACTCATGTACATGAGCTGGGCAAACCAGGTCCTTTTTGGCCAGAATGGTATGATGACTATCACAGAGACTTGGTCCTGTCTGACTTTCATCAATACCTTTGGTATCATGGAAAGTGGAGGGAAGATATACACCAGCCTGAACCTCCAAAGGATGGATAGGGCATCCACTGCCAAGGGATAGTCCTCCTGATACAGTGAGCAGAACGTCTCTACCTTGGCGTTGAGTCTGGTCGCCATGAGGTCTACTTCTGAGAGACCCCACTTCAGGGTAATCTGATGGAATACATCTGGATTGAGAGACCATTCTTCTGATACAACAAGACCCTGACTCAACTGATCCGCTACTATGTTCAGGGAACCTTTTTGATGTGAAGTGCAGATAAGTGGGTCATATTTTTTTTCTGCCCAGGTAAAAATCAGATCGGTCTCTCTGAAGAGAGACAATGAGCTGGTGCCTCCCTGTCTGTTCAGGTACATTACGGTCATCATGCTGTCTGACCGAACCTTGACCACTCTCCCTCCGAGGAGAGGAGAAAAATGAAGTAGTGCCAGGTACACGGCTCTGAGCTCCTTCCAATTGGAAGATGTTTTTTCTTCTAGACTGCTCCAAACTCCTTGTACGGTACTCCTTTTTCGTACTCTGGGCTCCCCATCCCGAGAGGGATGCATCGGTAGTCAACAGGGTCCAACGAGGTTGACCCGTGGACATTCCGTCTTTCAGGTGTATCCACCATCTGAGGGAAAGACGGATACTGGGAGATAGCTTGATCTTCTTGTTGAGACCGAAAGGAGTACGGTTCCAGGCTTTTAGTACTTCCACCTGGAGAGGATGCCAATGCCATAAAGCCCAAGGACTGCAATGGCTGAGGATGACATCAGGCCTAGGACTCTCATGGATGTTCTGATGGATACCAGACATGTCTTGGAGAGAAACCGGACCGCTTTGATCAATCTTTTCGTTCCTTGCAGGTGTTAAGGAAACCTCCATGCGGTCTGAGTCCAGGAGATACCCCAGGAACTTCCTGCGGGTAGAAGGAACTACTTCTGACTTCTACCAATTTATTAGGCAACCCAAGCTCTGGAAAAGGGAATGGCTATCAGTAACTGCTGGAGCAGAACAGATTCTGACTGGGCTTTTATTAGCCAGTCGTCCAGGTATGGCACTACAAAAAGGCCCTGAAACCTGAGAGACGGCTATAGGAGCCACATCTTTGGTGAAGGTATGAGGAGCTGAAGTGATGCCAAAGAGCAGGGCTGCGAACTGAAGATGCTTCCTGTGCGGAGGATATATTGGGACATGCAGATAGGCATCCTTTTAGATCTAAGGTGACGAAAAACTTCGCCCCGTTGAAGAAAGGATGTAACGGATTTTACGGTCTCCATAGGAAAATGTTTTTTCTTTATGAAGCGATTCAGATATCTTAACTCTATAATCATTCTCCAGCTGCCTGATGGTTTTGGCACCAGAAAAACTGGGGAGTAGACACCGAATCCTTCTTCCAAAGGCGGGACCTCTTCCAAAGCCCCCTTGCAGATGTAATCGCGAATGGAGCACTCCAATATATCCTACTGAGCCGCAGGAAGGGAACGGGTTATGACGAATCGATCCTGAGGTGGCTGAAGAAACTCGATCGCATAACCTCGCTGAACAATCTGCAAGACCCAAGGGTCTTGAATTTTTTCCTGCCAGATAGTGTAAAAGTGAGAAAGCCGACCTCCGACAGGAGTCTCGGCCACAGGAAGAAGGCAGCTGATGTCAATAGCTAGGCTTCTTTTTGTCCTCATCCTTGGGCAACCTTCGTCCAGAACTCCTAGGCTGATATCTAGGACATCTCTGGAACTGAGACGTCTGTGGAACTGAGACGTCTGGAAGGTCTTGTCCTGCCTCTAAAGGCCTGAGGCAGAGTCTTACCCTTTTTAATGGCAAGGTCTACCATAATCTCATCCAGGCCTGTGCCAAAAGCTTACCCGGCTCAAAGGGTAGAGAACAAAGGTTGAACTTTAGGCATTATCCGCTCTCCAGGTTTTAACCATAGCGGCCTTCTAGCTGCCTTAGGAAAGGGCCAAAGATTTGGCCGCCAGCCTTAAATGACTTAGGGAGGCTTCAGCTAAATAATCTGCCGACAAGGAAACTGAACTAAAAAAAAAAGCTAGGAGATGTCAGCACGTAATTTGCTTGAGACTTCATTAGAGGCAATAGCCACGGAAGTCTGACTGGAGGCCAGAGAATAAACCTTCCTAAATGTACTCTCTATGCGTTTATCCAAGGGGTCCTGGAGGTTAGAACCATCATCCACTTGGCCACTGACGTGTCCACTTTAGGTGGGAGGCCTCAACGCTCCATCTGAGCCTCTGGAATAGAGAACGAGGTTCTAAATCTTCTGGAATATATGGGAGCTCTTTCTGGATGTTTCCATTCCTCAAGCATGAGTTTTTCCAGTGACTCATCCACTTGGAAGGCCCTAGGCCCCCTAGAGGTGGAACAGGAGGCTTCCCTGTCAACATCACGGTCACTTGACCAGATGGACTTCAGCAGCCTATTTATCTTCTCAGGAGGAAAGAGAGGTCTGCTGGAATCTTCCAAGGTATCATCAGATGAAAGTGTTTCATCAATCACGTGGAAATCTTCAATAGCTTCACTGCACACAAACTAGATCCTTTTTTTTTTCCAAACTTCTGACAGAATTTGAACCTAGGATTCTAATACTGCAAGGCTGTAGTGCTAACCACTGAGCCACTGTGCTGCAGCAGCAAGAACAGTAATCCAAGTGGAGTACTGCGGCCTTCCTCTCTAAGAGACAAGCCATCTCCTACATTGAGATGAAGGCTTCTATAGGAGGGGAGGAGGAATGAGCAAGTAGTGCTCACAAAAATCCCTTCCCTCGCAAGTTTTGCAAAGCTTAATTCCTTGTACAGAGAATTAAGCTAAAAATATACAGATCGATGCCAGAAAAGAGGCTCAGCAAATATAAACTTGCAAAAAAGGAGGAAAAACTAAGCCGCAACAAGTCCGACTGAGAATTCAGTCCCCGGAAAACCGGAACACAAATAAAGGTTCCGGAGGAGCAAAGTGAACGACGTCACTTCTGGCAGCTGTGGAGCTTGTAAGGTAAGTGAAACGGTAATGTCCCACATCAAGGCTGCACAAGTGGACTGCACTACAGGTCTTTAAACATGCAGCATGCAACTACCGCTGCATGTACTACTACTACTCTTATAGGGTAGCGTAGTCATGCATATTTTATGTTAAATAAAAGTTCCACCTGTCCTACCAGCACACAGGGGCAGGAATACCCCATATTGTGCTGCTGTGGGACGTAAGGGAACCAGTCGTCCTGTCCCTGCAGCTGAAAAACACCCCCATAGCATGATGCTATCACCACCATGTTTCACTGTTAGGATTGTATTGGGCATGTGATGAGCAATGCCTGGTTTTCTCCACACATACAGTGGGGGAAAAAAGTATTTAGTCAGCCACCAATTGTGGAAGTTCTCCCACTTAAAAAGATGAGAGAGGCCTGTAATTGTCATCATAGGTAGACCTCAACTATGAGAGACAAAATGAGAAAACATATCTAGAAAATCACATTGTCTGATTTTTTACGAATTTATTTGCAAATTATGGTTGAAAATAAGTATTTGGTCAATAACAAAAGTTCATCTCAATACTTTGTTATATATCCTTTGTTGGCAATGACACAGGTCAAAAGTTTTCTGTAAGTCTTCACAAGGTTGGCACACACTGTTGCTGGTATGTTGGCCCATTCCTCCATGCAGATCTCCTCTAGAGCAGTGATGTTTTGGGGCTGTCGCTGGGCAACACAGACTTTCAACTCCCTCCAAAGGTTTTCTATGGGGTTGAGATCTGGAGACTGGCTAGGCCACTCCAGGACCTTGAAATGCTTCTTATGAAGCAACTCCTTCGTTGCTCTGGCGGTGTGCTTGGGATCATTGTCATGCTGAAAGACCCAGCCACGTTTCATCTTCAATGCCCTTGGTGATGGAAGGAGGTTTGCACTCAAAATCTCACAATATATGGCCCCATTCATTCTTTCATGTACACGGATCAGTCGTCCTGGTACCTTTGCAGAGAAACAGCCCCAAAGCCTGATGTTGCCACCCCCATGCTTCACAGTAGGTATGGTGTTCTTTGGATGCAACTCAGCATTCACTCTCCTCCAAATACGACGAGTTGTGTTTTTACAAAACAGTTCTACTTTGGTTTCATCTGACCATATGACATTCTCCCAATACTCTTCTGGAACATCCAAATGCTCTCTAGCAAACTTCAGACGGGCCCGAATATGTACTGGCTTAAGCAGGGGGACACGCTTGGCACTGCAGGATCTGAGTCCCTGGTGGCGTAGTGTGTTACTGACGGTAGCCTTTGTTAAGTTAGTCCCTGCTTTCTGCAGGTCATTCACTAGGTCCCCCCGTGTGGTTCTGGGATTTTTGCTCACCGTTCTTGTGATCATTTTGACCCCACGGGGTGAGATCTTGCTTGGAGCCCCTGATTGAGGGAGATTATCAGTGGTCTTGTATGTCTTACATTTTCTAATTATTGCTCCCACAGTTGATTTCTTCACACCAAGCTGCTTGCCTATTGCAGATTCAGTCTTCCCAGCCTGTTGCAGGTCTACAATTTTCTTTCTGGTGTCCTTCCACAGCTCTTTGGTCTTCACCGTAGTAGAGTTTGGAGTGTGACTGTTTGAGGTTGTGGACAGGTGTCTTTTATACTGATAACAATGTCAAACAGGTGCCATTACTACAGGTAATGAGTGGAGGACAGAGGAGCCTCTTAAAGAAGTTGTTACAGGTCTGTGAGGGCCAGAAATCTTGCTTGTTTGTAGGTGACCAAATACTTATTTTCCACCATAATTTTCAAATAAATTCTTAAAAAAAAAAAAAAAAAATCAGACAATGTGATTTTCTGGATTTGTTTTCTCATTTTGTCTCTCATAGTTGAGGTCTACCTATGATGTCAATTACATTTCTCAATTACATTTCTCAGTCTGGGAGTCCTTCATGTGTTTTTTGGTAAACTCTATGGGGGCTTTCATATGTCTTGCACTGAGGAGAGGCTTCCTTCGGGCCACTCTGCCATAAAGCCCTGACTGGTGGAGGGCTACAGTGATAGTTGACTTTGTGGAACTTTCTCCCATCTCCCTACTGCATCTCTGGAGCTCAGCCACAGTGATCTTTGGGTTCTTCTTTACCTCTCTCACCAAGGCTTTTCTCCCACGATTGCTCAGTTTGGTTGGACAGCCAGGTCTAGGAAGAGTTCTGGTCGTCCCAAACTTCTTCCATTTAAGGATTATGGAGGCCACTGTGCTCTTAGGAACCTTGAGTGCTGCAGAAATTCTTTTGTAACCTTGGCCAGATCTGTGCCTTGGCACAATTCTGTCTCTGAGCTCCTTGGGCAGTTCCTTTGACCTCATGATTCTCATTTGCTCTGACATGCACTGTGAGCTGTGAGGTCTTATATAGACAGGTGTGTGCCTTTCCTAATCAAATCCAATCAGTTTAATTAAACACAGCTGGACTCCAATGAAGGAGTACAACCATCTCAAGGAAGATTAGAAGGAAATGGACAACATGTCAGTTAAATAGGAGTGTCACAGCAAAGGGTCTGAATACTTATGACCATGTGATATTTCAGTTTTTCTTTTAATAAATTTGCAAATATATCTACATTTCTGTTTTTTTTTCTGTCAAGATGGGGTGCTGAGTGTACATTAATGAGAAATAAAATGAACTTTTTTGCTTTTAGCAAATGGCTGCAATGAAACAAAGAGTGAAAAATTTAAAGGGGTCTGAATACTTTCCATACCCACTGTATATAGTGAAAACATTACTTGTTATTAATAACTGCCAATTATATACAACCACCACAATACATACATCAAAAAAGTGCAAAATTTAAATTTCCATCAAAAAAATAAAGTGCTCATGAAACTTCCAAAAATCAAACAACTTATGCCAATCTCTTACAAATATGATGCAACTGGCTGCAACCAGTTTTATTAGTGCTTTTCAGCAAACAAAATAAAATCCTAGTCATCTGGCCACTACCTACAACACAGGTTCCTATCTACAGGGAGCTGGGCCTACTGCATAGCCTCCTAAACACAAACCACAGCAGTTTTACTCACAATTGATTTTCCAAGGAACAGAGAGCCATCTACCTGAGTGCTGTCTGCTTTTATATACACACCTTAGGATTGCAATGAATTAATCACACTCATCCCAAAACCTGAAGTAGCTCAATAGAGTCACACCCAACTCTCCCTACTCTAGCAGCCAGACCTTTTACCAGGGTTTTGTAAAACCCTCCAGCAAGAAACACAGCTTTTCTTTCTACAAGCTTTCCCAGCTGCTTTTAGAAGGTATGTGACAGGAACCTGTGAGAAATGTATACTCCTTCTACCATTTTTCCCCTTGTCCTGTCACACTAGGCTATGAAATCATTAAAATTACACATGTGTACAAAGTTAGAATCAAAATAACATGTCCACATTTCATTAATACCTCAGCAGAGCGTAATTCATCACTAACTCCATAGTAATATGGTCTAACATTGCCATGTGTTCAAATCGACGTTTTTATATGTAAACAGAGTATGTCCGGAACAGAAAGGAAGAAGTATCCAATTCGCATGTGCAATGCACCCTCTGAAGAGCGGTATTGAGCTGGCAAAAACCATGCCCTGATGTAAGATACACAGTGCGCACAGTAAGGTCGACCCCATCTTTATTAAAGGGAATCTGCCAGGTCAATCTGGGACACTCAAACATCCACAGGTCCTTATAGACCTGGGGTTTAGTGTCCCAGATTGCCCTGTTGTAATGCAATCTGCAGACGCATTAAAAATAAAAAATCTTTATACAGTACCCATACAGCAGATTACAACCACATACGAGTATTCCTATATTCAGGAGAAATTGTGTAACAAACTTTAGTGTGCTTTTTCTCCTTTATCCTCTTATGAAAATGAAAAATTTGGGGCTACATTGACGGTTTATTGGAAAAAAAGTAATTTTGCATTTTCATGTCCCAATGTTAATAAAATATGTGAAACGGCTGTAGGGTCAAAATGCTCACTATACCCCTTGATATGTTATGTGAGGGGTGTAGTTTCCAAAATGGGGTCACTTTTGGGGGTTTCCATTGTATTGGTTCTCTAGGGGCTCTGAAAATGCGACATGGCACCTGAAAACTATTCCAGCAAAATATGCCCTTCAAAAGCCAAATAGCGCTCTTTCCATTCCGAGCCCCACCATGTACCCATACAGCAGATTACAACCACATATGGGGTATTGCCGTGCTCAGGAGAAATTGTTTAACAACCTGTGAGATGCTTTTTCTCCTTTAACCCCTTGTGAAAATGAAAACTTTAAAGTGGGGATAAAGTGATTTTTTAGTAATTTTTCATTTTCACATCCCAATGTTAATAAAATCTGTGAAACAGATGTGGGGTCAAAATGCTCACTATACCCCTTGATAAATTCTGTCAGGGGTGTAGTTTCCAAAATTGGGTCACTTTTTGGTGGTTTCCAATGTACTGGTACTCTAGGGGCTCTGCAAATGAGACATGGTACCTGAAAACTATTCCAACAAAATCTGCTTTTCATACCCCCAGTGTTGCTCCTTCCCTTCCGTGCGCTGCCATGTGCCCAAAAATTAGTTTACACCCACATATTGGATATTTCTGTGCTCGGGAGAAATTGCACAACAAACTGTGAGATGCATTTTCTCCTTCAACCCTAGGTGAATGTGTTAATTTTAGGGATAAATGAATGTTTTATTGGATAAAAATGAAAAGTCTAAATTTCACCTCGATATTGTTTTAATTCCCGTGAAATGCTTAAAGGGTTAACAAACTTCCCAAATGCTGTTTTGAATTATTTGAGGGGTGCAGTTTTGAAAATGGGGTGATTTATGGGGGTTTCTAATACATAGGCCTTTATAATCTCCTTCAGAACTGAAGTGGTCCCTAAAAAATGAGTTTGGGAAATTTTCTGGTAAATCTGGAAAATCGCTGTTACACTTGTAAGCTTTATAATGTCCAAAATAAATTAAAGGACGATTAAAAGAAGATGCCAATATAAAGCAGAGATATGGTAGATGATATGTATTTATGTATTTTGGTGGTATGACTATCTGTCTGAAAAGCAGTGCATTTCACATTTTGAAAATGCAATTTTTTTTTTCAAAATTTCCTTCAAATTTCCTAATTTTTTATAAATAAATACAAAAATATTGATCAATGTTTACCATTAACAGGAAGTACAATGTGTCATGAAAAAACAATCTCAAAACCACTTGTGTAAGTTATAGTGTCTCAAAGTGATTGCCATATAAAGTGACACATGTCAGTTTTCAAAAATAAGGCCTGGTCCATAAAACTTTTAGGCCCGGTCCTTAACCGGTTAATATGAGACCGGGGAAAGTGATTAAAAAATCCCCACCGCACATGACCACTGAGGTTGCTGACATGGGACGTCACAGTGCTGTGGGGACTTCTGCTGGAAGAAAACACTGGAGCAGCAGGACTGAAACGCGCTGGAAGACACTGGAGAACCTTCCCCAGCCTTATATTAAAAAAGTGGCTATCCTGGGCAACCCCTTTACGCTGGCACTTGGGTTTTATTAAAGGGGCTTTCCAGCTCATTTTTATTATGATCTATCCTTAGGACAGATCATCAATAAGAGATCAGTGGACCCGCCCCCCACTGATCAGTTGTATGAAGGGGCTATGGCACCTGATTATATCACATGCTCAGGGCTGGTGTTAGGGGGGGGGCAAACTGGGTAATTGCCCAGGGCCCCGACCCCAAACGGGCCCCCGGGATCTGGAGCCTGATGACTCCAGATCCCGGAGTCAGGATCGGCCATATTGATAACAGAAAGGAACCCAGCGTCATGTGCCGCAGGGCCCCTTTCCGAGGTGAGTAAAATTAACAAACATTTTTTCTCACCTCTCCTTGCGTCCGACATCATCTTCTGGCGTTACGGAAATCACCGCTGAGGCTCTGAGGCCTGGCCTCAGCAGTCACGTGGGGCATGCCTCACGTAACCGCTGAGGCCCAATCAAAGGCTTCAGCGGTGATGTCCACAATGAAGAGAGAAGCGGAAGCCGGCGGGGATAGAGGAGCAACGCGAGGAGGCCCAGGAGAGGTAACGCAAGGGAAGTATAACTATTTGTTATTTTCCCTTACCTCCCCCAGGCCTTCGATAATACTCTGGGATCTGAAGAGTATAATATAATACTAGCACTAAGGGAGTCCGTAGGGCCACTGTGGAGCATTATACTGGGGGGGAGTCCCTCTGGATAGCATATTATACTGGGGAGGGGGCCCCCTCTGGATAGCATATTATACTGTGTGGGGCCACTGTGGAGCATTATACTGGGAGGCCCTCTGGACAGGATATTATACTGTGAGGGGCCCCGTGGAGCATTATACTGGGGAGGGGGCCCTCTGGATAGCATATTATACTGTGTGGGGCCACTGTGGAGCATTATACTGGGGGGCCCTCTGGATAGCATATTATACTGTGTGGGGCCACTGTGGAACATTATACTGGGGAAGGGGCCCTCTGGATAACATATTATACGGTGTTGGGCCACTGTGGAACATTATACTGGGGAGGAGGCCTCTTCTGGATAGCATATTATACTGTGTGGGGCCCCTTTGGAGCATTATACTAGGGGGCCCCCTCTGGATATCATATTATACTGTGTGGGGCCACTGTGGAGCATTATACTGGGGGGGCCCTCTGGATAGCATATTATACTGTGAGGGGCCTCTGTGCAGCATTATACTGGGGAGGGGGCCCTCTGGATAACATATTATACTACGTGGGGCCCCTGTGGAGTATTATATTGGGGAGGGGGCCCTCTGCATAGCATATTATACTGTGTGGGTCCACTGTGGAGCATGATACTGGGGGGCCCCTCTGGATAGCATATTATACTGTTTTGGCCACTGTGGAGCATTATACTGGGGGAACCTCTCTGGGCAGTATATTATACTGTGTGGAGGCCATTCTGGAGCATGTTATACTGTGTGGGGTCACTGTGGAGCATTATTCTGGGGGGCCATCTGCAGAGCATATTATATTGCGTGGCGCCACTGTGGGGCATTATTCGAGGGGAACTAAGGAGCATTATATTAGGGGACCCTCTGGGGACTATATTATACTGCGTGGGCCCTACTGTGGTGCATTATACTGGGGGGACACTCTGGGGAGCATAATATATTGCGTGGGGCCACTGTGGAGCAAATTACTGGGGGGGCACTGTGGAACATTATACTAGCAGGGGCCCTCTGGGGAGCATATTATACTATGGGCCACTGTGGAGCTTTATATTGGGGGGAAGGGGCAGTGTGGGGGGCCTGTTATACTGTGTGGGGCCACTGTGGAGTTTATTATATTGTGTGGGGATTCTCGAGAGCATATTATACTCTGTGGGCCATTGTAGAGCATTATACTGGGGAGGACTGTGGGGAGCATATTATACTGTGGGGGACCACTGTGGAGAATTATACTGGGGGAACCCCTCTGGGGAGTATATTTTACTGTGTAGAGGCCATTGTGGAGCATGTTATACTGTGTTAGGCTACTGTGGAGCATTATACTGGGGGGGCACTGTGGGATGCATATTATACTGTATGGAGCATATTATATTGTGTGGGGCTGCTGGGGAGCATATTGTACTGTCTGGGGCCACTAAGAGGTAGTAGATTGTGTGGAGCCTTATATACCATGTGGGGCCACTATGGGGGGCTAAGGGGAGCATTTTATACTGTGTGGGTCCACTGTGGAGAATTATATACCATGTGGAGAAACTGTGGAGTGCTCAGGGGAGCATTTTATACCGTGGAGCATTATATACCATATAGAGCATTATACTATGGGGGGGCTCAAAAATTCCTGCTGGCAGCCCTGTGTGCTATGTCTGCATTACAGCTCCCTCACTATAGTCTTGCACATACGTGTAGTGCTTCATGGTCATGTCATTCCCCATACAGTACTGTGAATGAACCGGCCATGGAGCTATTGGGACCTGCACAGTACTATAGGGGCTGATATATACTGGAAACATACTCAATAACACCAGATAGTCAGCACATATGTAAGACTTCAGTGAAGGAGCCGTGTTGTAGGCTATTAGCAGAAAGCTGTTGGGTGGGGCCCCAGAACAAGTTCCTCTGGTGGGCCTAAGGCCCTTCAGTCCAACACTGTATAATGGAGAACTATTATATATAAGGGTGGGTTACTATATATAATTGGGAAACTTAGATATGAGGGGGCTATTATAAGGGGGAACTATTATTTATAAGACGGGCTATTATTTATCAGCGGTGAACTATTATATATAAGGCATCCATTATAAGGGGGGAGCTACCCTGTTTCCCCGAAAATAAGACACCCCCGAAAGTAAGACATAGGAGAGGTTTCGTAGAATTGCCCAATATAAGGCATCCCCCGAAAGTAAGATGTAGAAGACGTTTCGTTTTGCAGGATTCCCGAACAGAACATACGGTATATACGGTATGTGAGGCCGCGGGCCGAACCCCACAATCACTGCTATCATTATACTCCAGGGTCTTTGAAAAGACCCCAGAGTATAATAATCGGAGGCCCAGAGTTGGTGAGGGAACATAAAAAACAATAATTGTTCATGGGTGGTCCACAATGGGACATATAATAGTGTGTGCAGGGGCCACTATGGGGCAAAATACTCAGTGCAGGGGCCACTATGGGGAATAATAGTGTGTGCAGGGGCCACTATGGGATATAATATTGTGTGCAGGGGGCCACTATGGGGCATAATACTGTGTGCAGGGGCCACTATGGGATATAATACTGTGTGCAGGGGCCACTATGGGATATAATACTGTGTGCAGGGGCCACTATGGGGAATGATACTGTGTGCAGGGGCCACTATGGGACATGATACTGTGTGCAGGGGCCACTATGGGACATGATACTGTGTGCAGGGGCCACTATGGGACATGATACTGTGTGCAGGGAAATTAATGGTTTGGATTGTTATGATGATGTCCTAGAAGACGATGACATAACTGTCATTGAATAAATTTTACTTTCTATTCATACCGTAAATATTGGTAAATGTACCATACTGTTAATTGTTGTACATGGAAATAATGGTACGATGGTAGTATGCTGGTTTGTGATGACAACTACTGTACAGTACCGTATATAATAAATGTTCATTTTTTTGTTCAGCAATAACTGTGAATTCTTCTTCATTGAAAAAAAAAATAAGACATCCCCTGAAAATAAGACACAGCACATCTTTGGGAGCAAAAATTAATATAAGACGTCTTATTTTCGGGGAAACAGGGTATTATTTATAAGGGGGGTATAATTGTTAAGTGGGCTTATTTATAAAGGGGGCTATTAGTGATAATGGGGACTATTATTTATAAGGGTAACTATTATTTATGAGGGGCTATTAGTAATAAGGGAACAGTATTATTTTTACGGGGTGATTGTTTCTGATAAGGGGGAATATTACTGATATAGGGCACTATTTATCATTTATAAGGGCGCTATTACTGATAAAGGTGTAATATTATTTATAAGCAGGGACTATTATTTATATGGAGGCGCTATAATAACTGATGACTGCGTGCAAAAATCTATTAGGTGGTACAAAGGTGCTCATTTGAATTGTGTGTGGTAAAATGGGGCTTGTTATTACTTTTTTATTGGCAGAAAGGAGGCGTTATTATAGGGGTTGCCACTTGAAGATGATGGTGGTGTTTGCATATCAGCATTTGGGGCCCTGCTTTTAATTTTGCCCAGGGCCCCACTTTGTCTAAAACTTGCCCTGCACACGCTGTCTGTTTCTAGTGACCGTGTGATGTAATTCCAGCCTTGTCACATAGTCATGTATAGGACGAGGCTGTAGTTACATTACATGGCCGCTATGAAATGAATGACACTATGTAAACAGAGAAGCAGTCACAGCGCTTACACAGGTACCATGGTTTATTCATGCAGCTGATCCTGGGGGTCCCGGGTTTTTGAGTCCCACTGATTTTTTTATTAATGACTTGGAAAACCTTTTAATTAGGAAACACCTGGGGCAATATTAATAATGGGCACTATTTATACAGGGTATACAAAGACATTATTAATATAAAGATGCACTTGGGGGTATTATTCATTATGGGGTGTTATATCATATATTTTATAATTGGGGGTAGCAGAAGGATGGGGGCTTTGTATAGGTGAGGACAATGTGGGTCGGATGCCTGGAACAGTGAGGAGCCAAAGATGTCTGTGTTGCAAACTTTACAGAGACAAGTCACAGCTGGAAGAAGTGGTCATGGCGGTCCAAAGGTAAGAGAAGGGAAATGTGAAGGATTAGTCAGAGACGTCACCTGTAAGTCACAAAATGTTACTGCACTGCTTTCACCTAAATGATAGAGGATAAATACCTGATTGATGGCGGTCTGTCTGCTGAGACCCCCGCTGAGCTTCAGAATTGCGTTTTTTTTCCCCCCCACTGGGTGAGAATTCAGCCTGACTGCAGCCAGGCTGAATATAGGCATGTCGCTTGGTGTATGGACAAACCCGTGCTCTTATTCACTTTCATGGGAGTGCCAAAGATAGCCGAAGTACAGTACTCAGCTATCTGCGGTGCTCCTATTATAGAGAATGGGGGCCACGTGGGCTCGTCCATCCACCAAGCAGAAGATGTGTGAAGTTACTTTCATTGTTAATGTCATGTTGTTGATCTTTGATACTGAAGTAATACAGGAAGAATTCTCAAAAACTGTTTTACAACTTTGTGTATTATGTATGTTTATTGTGCGACGATAGCAGTGTGAGAAGCTAGTAGCATGTAAACTTTTTTTTTTTTTTTTTTGGTGTGGGGGGGCGCCTTTCTATAGTCCACCTCAGGCAGCAAAGAGGCTAGATTCACCCCTGCCTTTGATTACTTGTTTTGGAAATACCGTCTGCCACAGAGAGATTTTTTTAAATACCTGCAACTCAGGCATTTCTCGTCTACTTTAGTAGGGGCTTCTACCTCTAAATTTGAAACTTACTTTTATAGCCTTCAACCGTTGGCGAGGGGTATTTCCAAAGCTTACAAAGCATAAGCAGTTTGTTCTGAATTGGACTCTTTCCATTTTCAAACTAAATGGGAATCAGAACTTAGTATGCCGTTCACTGAAGCCCAGTGGGAAGCTGCTTTTAGAGACTTCACGTAAAATCTTATACCGGCGGTATTTAACGCCATACCGCCTTTCTAGGATATACCCTCACTCTCCCTTTATAAGTTGAAGATGGCTCTCCACCACTGGTACATTATTGCATGTCTGGTGGTCCTGTGGTAGACTTCAACCATTTTGGGATGGTATACTTGGGACCTTCTGCATATAGTATTGGGGTATGCCCCCCCCCCCACTCAAACTCTCCCTCTACTTCTTCCTTAAGGAAATGGTCTAAATGGTTACTGTTTTTGAATCTTTCTTCTCCTGAAACCTAGGTTTATGACCACTCTTAAGTATTGTCTATATTGGACTATGTACTGGGCTTTTGTTACTATTTTTTTTATGTTCAATTCCATTTTTTGACTCCTTTATTTTGCTGATAGCTGCTCGATGGGTCTCATATAAGGCCCTTACTACTACAGTCTTCGCACCTTATGATGCACTTTCCTGACCTACTGTATGCTGCTATTCATGTCTCTACCATATAGCTTCTTGACATGTTTTATTATTTGGTGCGATATTGAACTTTATACATAGATATATGCTTTGTACTTTGCATTAAATTATTCAATAAAATATATGTCCCAAAAATGAATGTGCATTTTGAAAATTTTTATTTTTAAAGAAATATGCCATTTCAGTGCCCAATACGTTGTGCCCACTTTGTGCACTCCTAAAACCTTTAACCCCTTAAGGACACAGGGTAGTTTGTACATTAACGCTCGGTGACTTTTTTTTCATATTTTTACAGTACTGTTGAGATATGTCATTGCTCTTTATTTGCAGGACAAGTTGTACTTTCTATTGTTACCAATATTTGGTATGTATGAATTTTTGATCAGTTATTGTTGTTATTTTTTGAGGAAAGCAAAGTGACCAAAATACGTTAATTTGCACATTGCGTATATATATATATATATATATATATATATATATATATATATATATATATTTTTTTTTTTTAAATTTATTTATTTATTTTTTTCCACGATTCACCGTACTGGATAAATAACACTATTTTTAATGTATTTTTGTTTAAATTATATAGTTTTTAGATATAAAAGTGTTTTTTTTTTTAACTTTTTATTGCTTGTTTATTTATTAGTGTGTATTGTAAAATGTGTTTGTTTTTTTTTACTTTTTACATGTTCTTTTTAAATAGTATTGCAGAACACTGCACAGTAGTTCCTATGGGAACTATGCATAGGCAGTCAGGAAGCCGTGGCCCAGCCTCCTGGCTGTCATGGCAACCCCTTGGAACCCGCGATCTTATTGCTATTGATCACGGCATCCAGGGGGTTAATCCAATACTCCAACTTCGGCGGCTGGTCCTCGGCTGTGTAACACAGCCAAGAGCAGGAAGTAATGCCACAGGTACAGCTTCTGTGCCTGTGGCATTACAGTGCCGTACTATTACTGTGCTGACCATTAACTATATGCTTAGCGACGTAATAGTACAACACAGAGCAGGAAGGGGTTAAACGGATTATCCCAGGTGATAAGGTCATGATACCCTTTGTGGGCCAGATGACCAGGTTCCTCAGGTAACTGTCGTTGTCCTAATTGATATGAGCTAAGTGCTAGCGGCGAGGCATTGACACCAGACACGGAATGTTGTTATGAGTTCCTCTACTTAGCTGAATACAGGAACGCACTGACATACTTTATTAAGACAGCATAAGTTCATATAGCAGCAAGTATAGGAAAGGGTTAACATAGCAACGTAAGTCCTCATGTTCAATCCTAATTGGTGTAGTATATCTTGAATGCATAGATAACAGATATAAGCAGTTCTGTATATGGTCAGCCATATCCTGTCTTGCGCCATGCCTCTAAGGAGCTATCTTCTGGTAGCAAGCCAAGCACATGCCTTCTTGGAAACAAAGGATTCTCACTTTGGAATGCAGACACCGTCTGGTAGTCTAACATTACATTACACTCAGTTTCAAGCATAAACAACCACATCTAATATTCAGCTTTAAGGATAACAATGTTTTTTACACACAATACACCTTAAGCAGATATGAAAATATAAAACAGATATAAAAGTATAAAATTATAAAAAGTTCATTATGATCCTTCACACAGGTACAAAAAAGTTATATATGTGGGTGTAAACTGGGTACCTGGAAAGGACCTGGTGATGCTGAGGCACATGTGGTGCAGGACATCTGGCGGTGAAGGCATGGAGTGCGCCTGAATGGACAGCAGCGGAGGACACTAAAGCGTGTGGGAACAGGTGACGCTAAAATAGCGGTAACACTGTAAGATGGTGAAACAGCCCTCATGTTGTGAATGTACCTGTTTCTGTAAATAAGTTTATTTTATAAACTGACATTTTGTTGTTTGACCACAAGAGGCCACTGTTGCCTAAGAAATGGGGAAAGACTATACTTCCCTGGAGTAGTGACGTGGAGATCCTGTTCTGCAGAGGTGGAGCTACAAGGAGGAGCAGAGTGTGTGTGGCAGCCATCTTGAGAGTGTGCTTTGAGCTCCAGAAGGAGGAGGACTGGAGTAGGAGCATCCCTAAGGGACCAGAGCTACAGAAAAGTGGAACTGAATCAGAGACTGTTCCAGAGTTTGTTTAGACAGCATCTTGAAGGAGAAGATTGCCATCAAGGACTCGGCTGAGAAATGGCACTGTCAGCGAGATTGCATGTTTTCTGGATGAGCCCCGCTTCCAGCTGTTCCAGACAAAGGCTAAAGGTACCCAACAGACCCGGGTCAGTAAGAGAAGTAATCGTGCACGCACTGCATGACGTTTTTGGCGCCAAATTGCTTGGGACTGAGTAAAGGCCTATAGTTAGATTAGTTAGGCATACTCATCTTCACAGGCCACACTACTGGTGAATTAGCTACCTATTCGGTAGTAAGGACTCAGAGAATTCTATAGAGTTGTAACTCTCAGAGAGGAGCTTCTAAGGAAGTCTAGAAGCGACATTTTATGCAATTTCACATTTCTTTGGCTTGCAAAGCTGACCTAATATTATATTTAATTGGTTGTACTTTGTTTGAAGGGAATAGGGGTATTTTGATAAGTTTGTAAGCTCTTGTGTTATACCGCCGGTGCCCCTATCACACTCAATGAATTCTTCCTGTGACTAGGGTGATAAAAGGTAACAAGCAGCTAGTTAGTTGCAGCCTGCAGATAGGTAAAAGCTTGGAGTATATTGGAGGCGCACATTAGAGGGCACCGCGCTGCACAACACCAGGGCCTCAGCTTCCTGGCTGAGTGTATGTAAATATCTGGGAGTGTTCTTTTTGATAAAGGGATGTTACTACACTAAGTAAAATCTTGTTTTTACTAAATTGAGTTGGAGTCACTTTCTTTGTTCGTGACTTCGCTGTATCCTGGGGAGCCCACCACAGTACACGGCTTACAACACACAGAGTCCAATGGACCTCATTGACTATAATGGGGTCCTCCATGCAGGACTCTTTCCTCCTTCAATTTTTAAGCAAACACTGTGAACTTAGTCTGAGTATGATTTTTTTTTTGTGTGTGTTTCACCTTACCTGGCCTCCTCTGTAATTTGTCCAATTCACTTCCTCCAGGATTCTACAAGTGCATCTCAATAAATTAGAATATCATCAAAAAATTATTTTTTTTTTTTTAGGAATTCAATTGAAAAAGTGAAACACATATATTATATTGAGTCCTTACAAACAGAGTGAACTTTTTCAAGTGTTTATTTATTCTAATGTTGATGATTATGGCTTACAGCCAAGGAAAACCCAAAAGTCATTATCTCAGAAAATTAGAATAATTAACCCAAAACAGCTGCAAAGGCTTCCTAAGCGTTTAAAAAGGTCCCTTAGTCTGGTTCTGTAGGCGACACAATCATGGGGAAGACTACTGACTTCACAGATGTCCAGCAGGCAGTCATTGACAAACTCCACAAGGAAGGTAAGCCACAAAAGGTCAGCTAAAGAAGCTGGCTGTTCACAGAGTGCTGTATATTATATTAGATTAATGGAAATTTGAGTGGAAGGAAAAAGTGTGGTAGAAAAAGGTGCCCAAGCAACCGGGATAACCGCAACCTTGATAGGATTGTTAAGAAAAGGCCATTCAAAAATTTGGGGGAGATTCACAAGGAGTGGACTGCTGCTGGAGTCAATGCTTCAAGAGCCACCATACACAGAAGTATCCAGGACATGGGCTACAAGTGTTGAATTCCATGTACAGATACATAGTGTGTTTTGACCATAAGGATGCCGCCATACGGTGCTCCTGGACACATTTACCACTATTTGGGGGCTGCACATGGACTTTCATTGCTTCTAATCGGAAAGTACAGGAGCGTCCCAGGAAATAGCAGTAAACGCATGTGTCCTAAAGCATCTTGTGGCAGCACTTCTGTGTTATGGTTTGTGGTATGTGACTTTAGTTTAGGGGTCGTCAGACTTGCAATTATTGACCGGCACTCCGAGTACCTCATCTTTGATTTTTTTATTAAAATCGGAACGCCAAACAGAAAAGGTTGCCTACCCCTGCTCTATCATTTAGGTGAATACAGGGCAGTAACATTTTGTGACTTACAGGTGACGTCTCTGACTAATCGGTCACATTTCCCTTCTCTTCCCTTTGGACCGCCATGACCACTTCTTCCAGGTGTGACTTGTCTCTGTAAAGTTTGCAACACAGACATCTTTGGCTCCTCACTTTTCCAGGCACCTGACCCACATTGTCCTCACCTACACACCCATCCTGCTGCTTCCCCCAATTATAAAATATATGATATAACCCCCCCATAATGAATAATACCCCCAAGTGCATATTTATATTAATAATGTCCATGTCTACCCCCATAAATAGTGCCCCCTATTAATAATGCCCCAGGTGTTAACTAATTAAAAGGTTTTCCAGGTCATTAATAAACTAATCAGTGGGGCTCAAAAACCCAGGACCCCCACTGATCAGCTGTTTGAATGAACCCTGGTACCTGTGTAAGTGACGTGACCGCTTCTCTGTTTACATAGTGTCATTCATCTCATAGCGGCCATGTAATGTAACTACAGTCTCGTCCTATACACGTCTACTGTATGTGACAAGGCTGGAATTACATCACACGGTCACTATAAACAGCGTGTGATATAAACAGGCGCCATAGCCCCTGTTTATATCGCCCCATTTACACACACTATAATGTTCCACAGAAGCCCCTGCACACAGTATTACGGCCCGCAGCGGCCCCTGCACACGGTATTATGCCTCACAGCGGCCCCTGCACACGGTATTATGCTCCATAGTGGCCCCTGAACACGGTATTATGCTCCATATTGGCCCCTGAACATGGTATTATGCCACATAGTGGCCCCTGCACCGGTATTATGCTCCATATTGGCCCTTGCACACGGTATGCTGCTCCATAGTGGCCCCTGCACTTGTATTATGCTCCCTAGTGGCCCCTGCACACGGTATTATGCCCCATAGTTGCTCCTGCAGTTGTATTATGCTCCATATTGACCCCTGCACACGGTATTATGCTCCCTAGTGGCCCCTGCACACGGTATTATGCTCCATAGGGGCCCCTGCACTTTTATTATGATCCTAGTGGCCCCTGCACCGGTATTATGCTCCATATTGGCCTTTGCACATGGTATTCTGCTCCCTAGTGGCCCCTGCACACAGTATTTGCTCCCTAGTAGCCCCTGCACACGGTATTATGCTCCCTAGTGGCCCCTGCACACGGTATTATGCTCCCTAGTGGCCCCTGCACACGATATTATGCTCCATAGTGGCCCCTGAACATGGTATTATGCTCCATATTGGCCCCTGCACACGGTATTCTGCTCCCTAGTGGCCCCTGCACACGGTATTATGCTCCCTGGTGGCCACTGCACACGGTATTATGACCCATAGTGGCCCCTGCACTTGTAATATGCTCCATAGTGGCCCCTGCACACAGTATTATGCTCCATAGTGGCCCCTGCACTTGTATTATGCTCCCTAAAGGCCCCTGCACACGGTACTATGCTCCACAGTGGCCCCTGCACTGGTATTAGGCTCCATAATGGCTCCTGCACACGGTATTGTGCCCCACAGTTGCCCACCCACGAACTATTATTATGCTCTAGGGTCTTTTCAGACCCCAGAGTATAATTATCGGAGACCCAGGGGAGCTGACAAACATAAAAACCAGTGTTACTTACCTATCCTGGACACCGATGCACTCCAGGCAGCTTTCGGCCCTGTCTAATTGCGCACAGACATCACGTGATCAGACCGGCGATGTAACCTGATGACGTAAAAAGAGGCCCCAAGCCTGCTCGGAGTGACATCGGATTGCAGGTGAGGTAAGTAGCATATGTTTTTATGTTCCCTCATCTCCCCTGGGTCTCCGATTATTATACTCCGGGGTCTGAAAAGACCCCGGAGTATAATAATAGTAGTATTTGAGTTCCGCGGCCTCACTTACTGATGTCCACGGCTGCTCACAGCGGCATACACTTCCTCTTCTGCGTCCCATAGCAGAAGGGGAAGTGGAGGCGGCCACGAGCAAGACACCGGGTAGGGAAATAAATAGGCCGTCACCTGCCGGGGTTACTTCAGCAGGTAACGGCCTATTTATATAAATAAAAAACTTATCCTCACCTACCTCCCTTGATGGAGCCGCCGCCTCCTCTTGTCCGCAACATCTGTGTCTCAGCATAGGAGGCGCGATGACGTCATTGTATCGCCGCCTGCGCTGTGACGCGGACGTCTCGTAAACCAGCCCAGGACGGGCCCGCTCAGCGTTGTCCTGGGCTGGTTTACATTGAATAGTAAAAATGCCGCCCCCCAGTAACGGACAGTGCCGCCTGAGGCGGCCGCCTCACTTCGCCTCATTAGCGGTGCGCCCCTGGATGAAGGGGGTTGTATGTACTATTTGTTATTCCAATGCCCTAGTGTGTGTGTTTGGTCCTGTATTCCTCCTTCTGGACTCACCCTATGTCCCTTCTCTAAAAGTATGCCTATAGTTGCACTACCTAGAACCGTACAGCAACCAGAAGCGTGCCCTACTGTGTCAACCTGTCCTCTGCAGTATAACTCTGCGGCAGACAAACAGCAATAAGAAAGCGAACGTGACTGTACAAGCTACAACACTACGAGATGCGCGTACCAACTCTCTGCAACAATCACAACTCCGAACCATGTGCGCAGCCAGCGGGTAACGCCTACCCCTCATTAATAATGAACAAGGCTGAATGCGGCACCTCATTGGACAGATAGTTAATAGGAAGGCGGAGTTGCAGAGATAGGGGAACGTCACAAATACGCAGCCACGCTGCCTGTGATTGGCCATGTAAGAGCGCTTCGTCCCTGGCTACAATCTTATTGGCTGTGTAATGACAAGGTTGTGCTAGCAGCGGCAGTGGGTAGATAATACGCAGGAGGAGTCTACGGGTGGGGCGGGTGCGCATGATTGACAGTGGTGAGGAAGCGGTTAACCTTGTGTATAGGAGTGTATTTAGGCTGGAAATAAGTGCAGGCTGTTTGCTCGTCTCGGCGGAGTCGTGGCTTCATGTAACGGTTGGTTGTGGTGTAGTTGGCGGGCTGTCCCGTGCTGGATGGATGCTCTTGGTCTGTACGTGTGAGGTGACGCAGTGCTGCTGTGCGTACCGTTGGCATGGCGTACCCTCCTGTTATACTAGCGGGTGACCTGAGCAGTTCTTTGGGTTCCTCTAACCCGTGAGACCCCTTACAGGCACATGGTTACACACTGTAGTCAGGGGACCGCACCTGCACTGTAACCTGCTCTACAGTGTTGAAATAGGAATATAGAAAGTTTTCCTGTGAGTCCATGGAAGGGGTTTATTCACATGATCGTGAATAGCTGCTTTTCAAATGGCTGCAACAAGGGGTTTTCTGGGCAAAAAAAACTTTTTTTTTTTTAAGGTATTTTAGTGCTATTAATGGGTTAATAATTGCACCAAAATACCTTTAGCTGTGTTTTGAGTGATTTCTGGCTTTCTCTGTGAGCTCCTGGCATCCTCTGCATTTGTTACATGCTTCCTGCTGTCTTAGCCTACAACTCCCATGATCCTTCTCTCACACCCCCTCACTGTTTCCCTAGTTAGCCTGTGGACTAGCCCTATCTACCTAATTAACTCCGCCCCAATCATACTTGCCTGTCTTGTCCTGGAGATCAGTTTCTTCGGTCCCGCTGGCATCTTCTTTTGTGGACTTCTTGCATGTACGTGGTAGGCGATCCTCACTTCTGCTGGTGAGTGTACAATAAAGCTTTTTTGCGCCTGCAGAAGTGGAGGAAGTGATTCATGACTGAAGATAGGTAAGTATGATGATGGAGACGGGGCGAGAGTATTGGTGATGAGTCGTTTCTGAAAATGGAATGTCACTGGATCATCAGAAAATGTGCCTGGGGTAGTCACATGACTGCACCAGGTATATAGGTAAATATAGACATTTTTTTAAGTCCATTAGAAGTTAGGTTAGAGGAAGGAGTTTATGGAAGAATTTTCAATTTATCCTGGGCAACCCCTTTAATAAAACCATTGGGTGTCTATTGAGCTATTTGCATGGCTCTGTCAGTTCTGATAGACAAGATTCGAGCAGGTCAGTTTTTTGGTGGCTGTGGAAAACTGCAGCTATTTAAATTGCCTTTTCATGACTGTTACCAAAAAAATGCCACCCTGCTGCTTTGTGGTTTTTTTTTTTTGTTTTTTGTTTTTCCCCCACTGTTGTGAATATGGCCTGATTTAGACCTGCTTCACTTAACTGTACTTTTCTTCTGCAATTGTGGATTGAAGTATGGATGTGTGCATTTCTCTGGTCCCAGATGCAACTGCAAAATTTTTTTTTTTTTTTTTGCATCCTTCTGTCTGTACCATGTACAAGGACCGCATATTATGAAGCCTATCCTATATTTGCCTTCATTTGCAGCGCAGACAAGTGTAGGGGATTATGCAAGTCTTTTTACAGATTACACGTGGACATGTTTTTATGGAGACTAAAAATCAGCACGGTTGAGTGGAATCTGCCTTACAC